>NW_019014673.1:514825-527863 GCF_000150535.2 Carica papaya
CTCAACATCCTTTTTCCACAAGTAACAGTCATTCACCAAAATATTTCTCCTCCTAATCAACTTTCCAGAGTAAGGCCTCTAATTGTCTCCCATGCAAAAAAGGCAATTCTAAGTGATGCATTGACCTTCTAAATTTACTTAGATGAAAACTCTGTGACCTCCATTTTTGTTAGGAGGTTGTAGAAGGATATAACAGAGAAATTCCCCTAGCATTGAAGCTCCAAAGGGGTCGATCTCTACTTTGATCAAGTCTAACCCTCGCAAAGGCAAGAAATAGGGTTTTACACTTCCCAGCTTCCTAATCATTAAGATTCCTCGTGATCTCACAAATCACTCCTCTTCCCATATTGTCAATGTAGGAATTCTAGATCAAGACATCCTTGTATCAAAAAAATACTATAAATATGAGGAAGCTGGTCTCTAAAGTACCACCTTCCAACCAAGCATCATGTCATAAATCTCCAATATCATGGAGTCTAGTTCCATGCAAATTTTCACTAGTGTCAATCCACCATCTGATGTAGTTCTGGAACTCCCTCCTTCCCATGCAAATTCCTATTACCATGGAGTCTAGACCCCTCCCTGGTGAACCACCCTCTGTCAACAGTATCGAACTTCGCCTCAATCACCCTCCACCAAAGACTATCATTTTCATCCATGAATCTCCAATATCATTTTCCTTAGAGGGCTCTATTCACCTCCACCAATGATCTTAAACCCAACCCACCAAGTTGAATTGGTTTCTCGACCTCGTCCTAGGCTACGAGATAGTACCTCCTATTCTCTTCAAAATCCCTCCATTAAAATATGGATTGTATGGATTTCAGTCTCTCGGCAAGGATCCTAGAGATCATCATTCGTCTCATGTAATAGATAGGGATATTGGCCATCATCCTCCCCCCTCTCTTTTTGGTAGAAGGTTTCTTTTCCACCTAAAGAACCGTGGTTCAAAATGTGCAACCACCGAATCCCAAGTCGAAACTTACTTATATTTGGCTCCCACTAATAGCCCCAGATACTTGATCGGCAAATTTATACATTTACACCCAAGGATAGTAGACAAGTTGTTTGCATCCCTCCCATCACTTAACTCACCAACTTAGACTTTGCAAGATTGATGTTGAGTCCATATACTAATTGGAAGCACAACATGGTACGTTTGATATTAAGTAAAGCCCTTTTCACTCAGTTTGCAGAAAGAAGGATGTCACCAGTAAAAAATAAATAAGTCACCTCCTCCACATGCTCATGCTCCCACACCTTCAACTCCTTAAACATCTCAAAATCTCTGTCACTCAAGAGCATTTTGTTGAATGTCTTCATAATAATGATGAACAGTAAAGGGGACAAGGAATCACCTTTTGAAAAAAGATGATGGCCCATTAACCATAACAATAAAGAATGGGGATAACCCTCCACATGGTCTCAGTTCCACCAGTCATCAATGGGACTTATCCATAACAATTTCCCCATTGTCCAATTCTTTAGAATTAGCAAAAATATTTGAAATCAGCACATAGCCATCATTTTTTTTTTTGGAAAAGAACATAGCCACCATGACTCTTGGCCTCTAGCTCCACTATCCTTCCAGAGGAAAGCTAACCTAATCCCACATTTTTGTACATGCAATCATGAAGAAAGGCTCTCCAAGGACCAACATGAGGCTTAATGGCCATGTTAAATGAAATCTATGGATCCATCTAAATGTCCAACTCGACCATAAAAATTACCATGGCAACATAATACTCGACCTAAGGTTCAATTGCATAAACCCGTCACATTGAATCAAAATGTTGGAAACCTTCTTCAACTAGTCCAACCACACTACTCATCCAATAAAAATTGATGAATGTGACTCCATTAGGTAAAACCCTATTTTGTTTCATAAGCGCAAAAAGTTCAAGATACCTCACATCAGCATCATTTGTAGCTAGTCCATTCATCGCAATACTCCATGTGCAAAAATTCTTATCCTTCACCCACCAAAAAGTTTTCATGGCTTTGTTCATGTCTCCACTTTGTGCATACATATAAACGAGGTCAGTACCCCGTGTCACTGTCATTTTAATCTTATTTCTTCCTATACAAGCCTGAGCCCATCTTCCTTGATCAAATGCACCTAAATGAGTACATTTATATTAAAATAGAAATCATAGGCACTACATTGAGTTTAACACCTTCCAATTGCATCAAATGGAACAAACACAATGCTCCTCTTGACCTCCTGTTGATGCAGAATGGATTATGTGTAGATACATTTGAAGCTATAATTTTTTTAAATATAAAACTACTATATTATTTAAGAGTCTATGTTATTAAGGAGTATTATTGTGGTTTCAGTAACTTATAATTTTTGTTCTTATTAGTATTTTTCTATTTGTATTAGGATTTGTAATTCTCCAAAATTATTAGTATTAGCTTCATATTCTTATTAGGATTAGCATTCTTAGTACCACTAGTGTATTATTTCCTCATGTAATTCTAAACAAGAAAAGTTATTTAGAAATTATTATAAATAGTTTTATGATTTCACTTAGTGATCATTCAAGTATTTGATAATATCTTTGAGAATTTCTTATAATTAATTGTGTGACTCAATCAACCCTTAGGTATGATGCCTAAGAACCTTAAGTGTGATATATAGGTCTTTTCCTGTCTTAATAGGCAAATTAACCCTAATTTGTCCAACATCACCTGCATTGTGCATATCCAGATATATCGGATGCAATGGGGTCCTTTGAGGCATTTCCTCAAACATATCCACTGCAAAACCTATGTCCCTGCATTTTGCGCGTGCAGTAACCTAACTGTTTGAAACACCAAATCAGGTTTAGGAATTGATTTAATGACCTTATGGTAAGAGCGCGGACAACCATATTCAGCATACATAAAAAAATCAATCCACTTTGGACATGTGGATCATGCTCAAACAACATGCTTTATTAGAGCACCATGAACCAACAAACCATTCTCCCAATCAGAAGCTGCACAAACATGTGAACGAAGAAATCAAGAGTGCACCAATCAGAATATAAGTTGTATTTGAAATGGGGAATCCTACGGTAGGAGTGAAAGCTTCTTTGAAGCGTAGAGCTCTTGCAGCGTGCTCTAATCATACAGTGTAAGGCAAAGAGAGTTGGATTCTCACATTGATCAAGGATATTGTTACAATAATGGAGATTATTGGGATTATTTAGTGAAAGCAATCAACAAACTGGCCTATAAGCAGATTTTTAGATTATAATTTGTGAATATAACATGTGACCTTAATAAAAACATAAAGTATATTGGGCTTCACTCAAGTCACACACTGTCTATAAGCTCCATATTTGGAGGATCTTTTCAATTGCCAAAAACTTTGAATTTCAGATATTGAGGACTAGGATTTGAGCGCCAAAAAAATTGTTAGGTAAGGAGGAGTTGGCCACAGGGACTTGCAACATATGCTACTCAAGCAATCCAGAAACGAAATTCCCCAGCCATAGTTTTGGCAAATCATATGTCCAAAAGAAAGATGCCGGTAGCCTAGGAGATGGTTGAAGCCATAGTTTTTATGTTTTTTTTTTTTTCCTTTAAGTAGTAAAAGAATAGTATATACAGCGAGGATACTGGCCGAAGAAGTTATTATTTAACAAATACCATTGAAGCAAACCGCAAAATACCCACAACTCGATTTTCAGTATTCCGAAGTAGAAGTTATATCATCACAAACACTTAGAAAATATCTATCCCTACACACTCGGTTAACAGAATAAATACAATTACTTTTTACGGGGTAAGGACGAGATTACCTGTACCAAAGCAGAGGAGAGCTATCCTCACGCTGTGAAGATATGGGAGGGGAGGCTGTGCTCCTGGGGCAGAGTGTGTTCTGTTGGGTAAGAACGAAAATTGAAAGTAACATGGGGGAGATTTGGGGGAGGTAGAGATGGATTATGATGGAATGAACGGTCCAGATATGCTTGATCATCGTGCTATGATGTTTAAGTCGTCTCTTTATCTTGCCACGTGTCCTGATAGGTTCGATGCATTTATGGACTGTGGGGCTACGTATACGGTTTGGATATAAATACTACATGTAAAAGGAGCTTGGCTGTCCTCTTTCCATTTCTGGGTTTTTGGTTTCTAGACAAAGAATGGAGGTTAGGGTTTTGTTTATAGTGAAAGTGTTTCTCTTTACACTCAACAAAGTGTTATGCAACAGAGAAAAACAGTGGAAGAAGACAAAGCAAAAGAGAAGAAGAAGGAAGCCATTTTGACATAAATCCAGGTATTTGCCTATTTTGCTATAATATAATATGTATATATAAGATATATGCAAATACTTGATGCTTGTTAACTCTAATTTTATGTACTGCACAAGCTTATCATTCAAAAATGGCTTGTAAAATTAATGCCTGCTAAAAAAAGAATTCCAACTTGGGTTAATTGTGTGGAGGATCCGCTTTGGTATGAAAATGGTATTGCAACTGTCATCCACCAACGAGATTTATTGTTGTGAATCCGAACAAGAAAATACGCCTGCGTGATTGATTCGTTTAAATGCTTTTTTTCATTGCTTCCTTTTTTTTTTTGGTTTCTTTCCTGGATTGCGTTGCAAAATGCAAATATATTCGCGGGGCTTTTTTTAATCCATACAATTACTTTTGAGAGCCATTATCTGGGAGGTTACTAATTCTCAGTTTGGGGCATGCTTTGTGTAATTTTAGCCTCTTAGAGATAATAAGTATCTGGGAAGGTTTCCGTAATTTGCTTGGATGGAAGCTTACCATCATGCCATCTTTCTGCAGTGTTAGCTCTTAAGAAGTAGGTCTTTCTTTATTCCTCCTCCCCTTATTTTTCTGCTGGGAGTCTGTGATGATTTACTATTCAGATGCGTAAATGGCTGTTAGAATTTTGCAAAAGGTAGACTTTTACTTTCAGGAGAAAAGTGAATAAACTCATTTGTAATTATAATTGCAGAAGAAAGAGACATTTCTTAGTTGTGATCTAATGTTAAGTAATTCATGGATTTGTTAACTATGATGTAGATCGTACCACTTCTATGTGTATATTTGAATGCATTTCTTATTTTATTGAAGATACTTTTTCTATATGTAGACAGACAAAAATTAGGGATGCTTGTGACTAACACTAAGTGGCAGCGACCTGTATAATTGATCAAATGTTTTAGAGAACTTAGAAGGATAATGTCCGGAACTTGCCCTGACTTGTAAAGAAATAAAGGAAGAAGAAATATAGAAGAAAGGAGAAAGAATTTAGAAGATGATGAGAGTAGAATTAGCATTTAAGGAGAAGAAAGAGCAAGCGAAAGGGAGAGAAAAGAAGAATTGTATAGAGAGAAGTTTGAATATTTCATTAATATTTTCTAGATACAAATCCATTCTCAACTCTACCTTTTATAGCTGAAAAGTAATTAATTGAAACTAATTCTAATAATCTAAACAATTTAACTAAGTATTTCTGACAAACCTAACAACAATTAGTAGGGTCCTCACAGATGATATGGGGAATCTTTGTGGAAACAAACACAGATGGCATGTAGTCTAGCAATTAATAAATTAAAAAGAATAAAGCTTAATAGAAAACAGCATTATAGTTAGGTTTACGGAGAGAAAATTAATAACTCAGTAATACCTTAGTCATGAGTTAATTACAAGGCTTAATTGCTGATTTTAGAGCTATTTCTTGTTACTAAGATTTAACAAAAGATAACTTAACATTTGCACTGTTACCTGTGAGGGTACACGGTGCTTTGGTTGTTTTCTCCACCCCTTCCTTTTGTAGCAAAGTGATACAAGTTCACGTTGTGCTTGTTTAGTAAGCAAATCAGTGATTTTGAGCTGTTCCTGAGGGTTAACTATGGAGGGTCGGTTTACTTATATTCTCTCTCTAGGATTCTACGCCATAATGATGGGTTCCAAAGACGTTCTCCTTTTATTTGCTTGTGTACTTTTTGGTGGATTATGCTGTTTAGGTAATTTAGACATCAAAATTAGAAATCTAACTTATCTGGCAGAAGGAAAGTTGCTATATCTAGTACTATTGATGTATGAGGTCCTGGAGTCTTATTCTTTTCTCCATTCGTTTCTACTTTTGGCGTATTATGCTGTTTAGGCTGTTTACATGACAAAATTTGTTGAAAGAATATATTGTCTTGTAGGCAGAGATAATTCCTATTGCAAGCAAGGCCGTTATTGAGGGAAAACTTCTATAAAGCCCATGGGCCATATAGTAATAATCTATATGAGCCTGATCCCTCAAACACCAAAGGAAACTCTAATATCAGCTAGTTTTTTATGAAAATCTTGTCCATCAAACTGAAACTCTGGCATTGACAAGTATTTTTTACAATCTTGCTTAAATTAATGAAAATGACATGGAACAAAAAGCATACTTTGAATGCATTTCTAACTTTTTATATAGAGGACATGTTCTTCAAAATGTGAAATTCTGTGCAACTTAATTTCTGAATTATATTTCCATGCCATGACAATTCAATGACTCAAATTAGCTGCAGCAGTATTTTTTGTCCTCGGATTAGAAGGCTTCACAAGAACCTGGATTTTCCTGAGAAATCCTAGGATATTTTCCTCTATAAATATTGGTCGAGCCACTTACAAGTAAAAAAAATATAGAGGCAAAATAATTTATAAATTCTAAGTAATTAATATAATTGGAAATTTTCATTTGGGAAGGAAAGTTGAGATTTGTATTTAAGAGGGTTATGTTATTGAGATTTTGTCTACATGATTTGAATAGACAGGATAAGTATGAGAGAGGCTAAAGGGGGAAATTGCTAACAATGAATTTATTTGTGTCAATTAATATGAGCCATGCTATTTCTCACCAATAGAAAGCTTGAGAACCTACCATTCTAACTTTTGTATGTGGGTTCTTATACTTTGAATTGGCTCTTCAATAAAGTTTTGTCAATAGAAATTCTAAAAATTGGAGAGAATTAACTCTTTTTGTCTTGTGGTCATAAATTTGACCGGGATTCCTCTGTCTTCTAGTTGATTTTTATTCAGCATCAATTGTTACTCTGTCCTTTATCTTCCCTTTTTCTCATTTTATGTTATGTTTCCTCACTGGCAGTAGATCCATTTTGAAACTCCCTCAAAAGGAAAATAAAGGGAAATTAATTTCTTTTTATTTCTTCTTATCCATTTTTAATTATGGTTTTTCCCTAAATGACCAAATTTTGTTGGTATTTCAAAATGGTTTATGAGTCTCTTGTCTTATCCTAAAGGTAGCCTCATTGACTGCATTGAAAAAGGTGGGTTGACCATGTTTTTATGTGTGTGAGTCTGTGTGCGTGAACTATTTTTCTACAAACAGACTGCAATAGCCCCTGGAGTTTGCATTCTAAGCGTTGTAGAGACAGTAATCTTACAGATCTGCTGTTCAATTTCTCTCCCAAATCCTTCATTCTAGATGACATTTCTCTTTTATCACCCCCAATTTCTTCTTACATTTTCCTGAGTGCTGGTGTCAGTTGACACATTCCGATCTTGCCTAGGGTCTTCCAATTTTGCTTTTTAACGTCTTACTTCTATGGTCTGAAGGTATGTGGATGTTTTTTTTTTTTTGCTTCTATTTTCAATTACTGATTCAATAGTGGGCAATTTTTCATGACTCCTTTTTTCTCATTTTGGAGGTAGTTTCAGTGATGGAAGATCTTCTAGAGATTTCGTCGGCTTCCTCCTGTTTATCTTCTTCCTCTTCTTCGCCTAACCTGGTACCGTTGCCTATTGACATGGAGCTTTGGCTGATGGCTGAGGAAAGGACCCAAGAAATATTGTGTGCTATTCAGCCCGCCCATATTTCTGACAGGAGTAGGCGAGAGATTATTGACTATGTTCAGAAGCTAATTAAAGGTTACTATGGAATTGAGGTGAGAATTTCACAATTCTAATATTTTAGTATCTGTTCATTCTATTCTGTAATTTGGTTCCTTTAGAAATTTACACAAGGTTGATCTTTCTTGGCACCGCATATTTATGAGTTCTGGGTTGATAAATGTTTGATCCAGTTTTTCCTTTTGGCAAGCAATAGTAGTTTAACATTAGCGGCTCACAAAAGAATCTTCTCTCTCTCTGGCCTAGGACTCCTTTCATTAATGCATTGGCCAATGTCTGATCGCGTTCTATTTGATGGCTAGATAGGTTTCTATTTATTTTTTTTACATCCCAGAAATTTAGGTTAAGATCCTGTATCATAATGGGTTCAGATAATCTATATCTCACCTCATTTTATAACATTCTATATACTATATTGTAGATGTCCATCTTACCCAGCCTTTTACCAATACGAAGGATATCTGGCAAGTTTTTTGTTCCCAGAAGTTATTATCTGCCGATATCCTTGTTTCCTGTTTTATATGCCATTTTGTAGTGTCTATAGCATGTTTAGGACTAACACTTGTATGTGCTAAGCTCACTCGTTTTCAGCTTGTTTGGAACTATACCTTGTATGCTGTAAGCTCACTCATTTTCAGCTAAGTTCAGGAACTTCTGGTTATATTTTCTGTTCCCATGGGACAACATGATGTTTTGCCTAGTGGCATGCTCTTTGAAATGATTCTTCTTCATGCCTACCTAATTCTATATGAAGGGATATTTCTTCTGAAAAGAAAAACCTTATGTTTTTCCCAATTTTTTTTCTATTTTCTTGGGTAATGGCATGCATTTCATGGTCTACACTAAGCCGGGCCTTTCCCCTCTGGACTTTTTCATCAATAGCTTAAAATGTTTGAACGTTAGACCTCAAAAAAGTCAACCTCTCATTCTCTTATAATATGGCTTGAGCAGTCTTGCATTTGACAGATTTGACTAATCCATTAACTTAAAGCATATACTGATTCTAGGATCTGATAACCACTTCCTTTTGATGCACCTGTCTGGTGCTGTGAGGTAGATATGAAACTGAAAATTGCTAATATACACTTTTCTTTGTTATTCTGCTCCAGTACTAACTTTTTATAGGTTTAGTCTGCTTTGCTGCTGAAAACTAACTACGGAGATGGGGAAATTCTTTACAAATCATTTTCCTTATAGGATACTTTCTGAAGAAATCCTTTACTCACTTTTTTCTACAGGTGTTTTCATTTGGCTCGGTGCCATTGAAGACATATCTTCCAGATGGAGATATTGATTTGACTGTCCTCAGCCATCAAAATGTGGAGGAGGATTTGGCAAGAGATGTCTGCTGTATTCTAGAAGGTGAAGAGCAGTGCTCTGATTCCGAAGTAACGGATGTCCACTATATTCATGCGCAGGTTGGTTTTACTTTATTGAATTTATGATGCACTTCTTCTTCACTAGTAACCGTGAAAATTTTCTGTCAAGTTTGCACTTTTCTTCTCATTCTTTGTCTTTTGTTTCAGTTGTTCTCTTTCTAGTAATTCACTTTGCTCAGAACCTATGTTGCTCAGACTCTTAATTTTGATGCCATACCTGTATCAGTGACGTGACCTTGGAATGGATATGAGATTTGTACCTAACATTTGATGTGCATGCCAGACACTTAATAATTCAAAACTAAAGGTTATGATATATGATAAATATGAAGACAATGGTGGACATTCTTATATTGCAAATAGAGAAAGAATACACGAAGTGGAAATATTGATTCTAAATTCTGAACATTTTTCTAGTAATTAGTATCTTTTTTTTCTCATTTCTCTATGAACATGAATATATCTTTTTCTAAAGACTATATTTTGTTATGTATATGACATCATTTTTGTTTCTTTTTATGTTTGTGTTAGGTTCCTTATATCTTTTACTATAAATATTATCGAATTGGAGAGTAAGATCCATGCCTATACTGCATGTTTGCACCTAATTCCAAGTAACATAGCTTTGGACTGTCTGAAAATGAAAAGTTCCTCACATGTTTGAACACACTACCTCACACACACTCTGGAATTGATCCCCTGATAACAATTGGGACCCTGCTGAATTTGAGAAGTAGACACGCTTAACTTTGGGGTAGATGCATCTTTTCTCCTTGACCCAAAGCTTTTTCCTATATCAGTTGATTGCTAATTTTCTGCATCACATTTGGTTCGATCTGGTTCTTTTTTCCACACAGAAAGATAAGCATATGCATTGCAATTGCCAGTTTCCTTTTCCCCCATCACTTATTTCAAATCTAACCTCAAATTTGGGGATTATTGAATTCTGACTGCTACGAAATACGAACTGAGTTAACTATCATCTGGTGTTATTACCTTTCATGTTTTGGATGGTAGGTTAAGATTGTGAAATGCACTATCAAGAATATATCAGTAGACATCTCTTTCAATCAAATGGCTGGACTATGTGCTTTATGCTTTCTGGAGCAGGTATGAACTTACTTATGAGGTGTCAAATTTTATGGTTTTCTTGTTCTGTTTATATGTTTGCATTGCGTCTCATGTAAAATTGAAGATTTATCTGTCATATTTAAATATTTTAGGATAATAATCGTAGTTAGCTAGAATTATGATAAACAAGTCATCTACTACCATATGTAAATAATAATTGATACACTTGCAATGCATCAGTTATATTTATGGTTCCTTTTTTCATGAAAAATATTGTTCTTTTGGTCTATTTATTATCAAAATTGATGAAAAGCAGATTTTTTTTTTGTTTTTGTTCAATTTTAAACTCTCCAGTATCTTTAGTTTGTTATTTTTCTTGAGGAACAAGGCAGGGATGTCTCTATGATTTAAAAGAGAATTTGCGTTTCCTTCCTTTCTTTCCTCTTTTCCCCTTTCAACTCCATTTAATGTTTCTTTCCTCAGTGCTTGCTTGCATTTTATTAAAATTATCTGCTTCAAAAAGTTCTTGCATTAGATTTCTCTTATGTTGCTTACTCCCAGGTTGACCAAATTATTGGGAAAGACCATCTTTTCAAACGAAGTGTTATCTTGATTAAAGCCTGGTGCTATTATGAGAGCCGAATTCTCGGTGCACATCATGGTTTGTTTTCAACATATGCATTGGAAACACTGGTCTTGTATATCATCAATCGGTTTCACTCATCACTTTGTGGTCCTTTAGCAGTAAGTATATTTTAGTTAAGCATTGTTCTAGTTATCTGCACTGTCATAAATAAAATAAATATAGTTAAGTATAAATATAGTTATCTGCAGTAAGTATATTTTAGTTAAGTATATTTTAGCAGTAAGTATATTTTAGTTAAGCATTGTTCTAGTTACCTGCACTGTCACAAATAAAATAAATTCTCTCTTTCAGGTCCTGTATAAATTTTTGGACTACTATAGCACATTTGATTGGGATAATTATTGTGTCACCGTTAGCGGACCTGTTCCCATATCTTTCCTTCCAGAAGTTGTGGGTAAGGAGCTATTGGTTTTAGGTAGTTATAATCTTATCAATTTACATATTTACACGAGATCTCATTGGATTCTCTGCAGCAGAGACAACTGAAAATGATAGAGACGAGCTATTGCTTAGCCCAGAGTTTCTAAGGCACTGGAAGGAAGTATATTCTGTTCCAACAAGGGCTGTCCAGAATAGGAGCCACGATTTTCCCATCAAGAATCTAAACATAGTGGATCCTCTAAAAGACAACAACAACCTACGTCGATGTGTGAGCAGAGGTACAAGTCATTGTTTTCAATTGAGTAACTTTCGGCATTGAAAGCTTCAAAAAACACTTTACAACTGCAATCCAATGTCTCTTGCAAATCATCATGAATAGCAACAAGATGTTATTAAGTGTCCATTTGTAATGGCAATAGCAGAAGTTGCATCTCACTTTATTTACTCATAACAATAGATTATTAATTGTCTATGGATGTCTAGCTAATGGAGAGTCTCTTAATTGTAATGTTTACAAACTTCCGTGCAATATTTGAAGTGAATTCCTTTTTATTTTGCATATGTCAACAGAAAACAATAGTTTGACAACTTAATTCTCAGACAGTTTTTAATAGCATACATACTGTCCTTTATTTTAGGACTCCATTACTAACTATTATACTTCTGAATCTCCTAGGCAACTTTTACAGGATAAAATATGCTCTTTCCTACGGTGCTCAAACTCTTGAAGAGATCCTTATGCTACCGGATGAAAACATGGGTCTAAGAATTGAAAATTTCTTTGTAACCACTTTGGAGAGGAATGGGAAGGGACAAAGGTCGGATGTGTCGGTTCCTGTCACTGCATTTGGCTCTGGAAGATCAGAAGCATCTGATTTAAGCGGAGATTACGATGGTTACTATAATAGTCTTGTGTATGGCCAGTGGTATCACGGTTATACCTTACCTGCTTCTGCCCAGGCTACTACCCCTCCGAGATCACCCTCTCGTGTTCCAAGCAGGAGCCCATGGGATTTCCTACGTCGCTTGGTTGGTTTCAGACGGAATAACTTTTACCGAAGAAACAGAGATTTATATGTCCCAAGACTGCCCTTTTCTCATCCTTATATTTCCCAACTGCCATCGGCGCCTTTTGGTTTTAATGACACAGGGAAGTCGAGGGGAACAGGCACTTATATCCCCAATATGGTATATCATTTTTTACCTACAGTAATTATTTTATTCAAGTGGAGTTTCTTCGTGATATAGATATCATCGCATAGAGTCAACAAACAGTAATGATTAAGTCAGCTCTAGAAACTAAAATGGGTTGAATATTATTTACTAAAGCAAGTATGCTTGAATGTTTTCAGAGGCATTGTTCTTACACAGAGATGAATGGGCATTCAACTGCAAGGAAACCAGGATCCACATCTCAGTGTTCAATGATTCATTGCCATGAAAGGGCTTCTAGGACTGAGAATCGACCAACAGCTGATGGTGGAAACAGCAGCTACCTTGAAATTCTTGCAGAACAGCACCCAGATCTTGCAGTTATAGAGAACACAGCACAACAAATCAATCAGCCTGATCAATCCGGGACGGAGTCTCCTGAGGCTGGGAATTGCTCCTGCAGCTTAGAAAGTATTATCTTTGGGTCATATGAGCATTCATCATCACTCTCGGAGGAGCCTCAACTATCAACAAATCAGGCAGATTC
>NW_019014673.1:539490-549564 GCF_000150535.2 Carica papaya
AAGTCTAAAAGTTAATGAAGGGTGTGGAAAAGTTCTGCAGACAAATGAACACGATGACCCCATTCATCCATTTGCATTTTTTTTTTGTAAGTCATGTTTATCCTTTAGAAGTTCAGAGTTGATAATAGTCTAGTAATCTTATATATATATATATATATATATATATGTACATCAGTTAGTGGGCAGGTTCTGGTATATATTTGTGCGAGGCTGCTTTGGTATTAGCATTATATATAAAAGGCTTATGTAGATCACTTTGATTGGAGCTGATTGCATGTCTCATGCTTACGTTGATCTCCTTTGTGTATATATATATCGTATCTGTTTGCTAATTTCATGAACTCAGGGAGAAAACTTAAGTAATATTCGATTCAATTGTTATATATATATATATATATATATTAATTTTTCTTATTATTTACTTTATACTATATTTTCAAATTTTCATTGTTTGTGTTACAAAAATTTTATATTTATTGTATTTTCTTTTAAAGTATAATCACTTATTATTTTATTTTATTTTTATTAATAATTTATTAAAGTCGGTTCTAAAAAAATAATGTAGGTTAAAAAATATTAATACTAATTTATTTTTTTTTTTTATTTTTTATATGTAAAAGAACATTAAAGAAATAAAGGTTAAAAGTCATGTAAAAGCAATACGACTATGATTCCTGCACTTAGAATTGTATACATAATTAATTGGTTCAGTATTACAACAAGAATTTAATAATACAAATCCCCTGTTATGATCATATGCATGCTCACCAATATTTGCACCCACAATATAAATGAGTCTATAAATGTATATAATACAAAATTATTACCTTTCTGCTAAATGATGGCACCTAAACACCATTTCTCTATAAGTATAAAGCATATATATACACATATGTAAACCATAGCCTAGACCCCCTTCAAAACTTCATCTTCTCTCTCTCTCTCTCTCTCTTAACCCAGAAAAAGGAAGAAAAGAACGTGGAAATGGCTAGAAATTCTCTTAGAAGAGCTTTCGTGACTACAGGAGTAGTTATATTACTCTGTTTGGTGTTTGAATCCAAAAATATGGGCAGTGGTGCTAGGGTTTTGATCAGCAGTACTAGTCCATGTAATGGTATTGTTCGGAATGGGAGGTCGAGGTCGTCGTCGTCGTCGTCGTCGTCGTCATCATCGTCATCGTCATCGTCATCGTCATCGTCATGCCAGTTGCAAGGAGGAAGAAGAGGAGGAAGAGTAGAGAAGGTGATGGAGATGGGAGATTATAACTCGAGTGTTCCTGGAGATTATGATTACGATTATTCCTACAGAAGACAAGGTGATGTTCCAAGCCCTGGTGTTGGTCACTGATATCATCCTACCTCTTCATCAACTTTATTTCTCATTATATATATATATATATATATATATGTTTGGTTACGTCTCTTGGTTTTGGGGCATCATATATATTTAAGTACATGAATATTAATTGTTCTTCTTGAATATGTATTGCTACTACTCAAATGTATACCTTTTTTGTTTTGTTTGTTTCTTTTTGTATACATATTTATACATGTATAAACACTTTCATCTCCTTGTCATACTATATATGCATAAACATATCAATTGGCGATCACAGCAAATAAGTATTCAGTTTATAATACGTCCATGAATATTTACATGAATGTAAATATATGCTTCCTACCTACCATATTGAAGAAAAAATTCTTGTACAGACGCATATACAAAAACTTCTGCTGGTTCTATTACATACATATATATATACGTATAATAAAATTAATTTAATAAGTTCCAAGTTTGGATTGGGCTTGAGCGAGGTAGGTATGGTGAGAACTGCTTTGAATATCTGAGGTTGGTGGCCCCTACTGGCTATATGCCCCTGCAAAATGGTTTGATGTTTTATACATACATATATATATATATATATATATATATATAGTCCCACTACTTGAACCATGATCTATATATTGACAAATTAGCATCATTGTATATAATTACCGTGATGCTCTCTCCTCATGCATGCTTGATTTACTTTTATTTCCTTGCTGATAAAGCCACGGTAAACTTCTTATTTATATAATCATACATATATATATATATATAAACACTTAAAAAACACATTCAGATATATCATGTATGCTTCGTATATGTAATATCATCTTCAAATGTTTCCGCCTTGCCAAGCATGCACCAAGCAATATTATTGGTCAATCTTATATATATATATTTATGTACATGATTATATATACGTGACAAAATGATTAATATGCGTGAAGAAAATTGTTTATATGTCATATATTTATGTATTAGTGAATGGTCAGTAATCATAGCAGTTGACAACACTACATATTAATATATTATATGTGTGGTCCATGCATGGCAACGTCGGGTATGTTGTAAAGCTGACACAAGACTTGCGCAATCCAAGACACAGACTCGTGCTTCACAACATTGTTTTTCTGCTCTCTTTGTATTCAATAACTTCAAGGCACCGTGCCAAAAACCTCAGTCTGTATATTCTTTGATCTTTTAATATATAAGTGCACGACTAATATTCTGTTGCTGGTATACATATACACACACACACACACATATATGTATGTGTGTTTGTGTATCTCTGCAATTTAATTTTAAATAAAAACAAAATAGTTTGATAGAATCAGTCTCATAACATCACTTCAAAGTTTGTAATAATGGGCCCTATAATCTTTTACTAAGAAAATCAAGCTGAGGGCCCAAATTTTCAAGATGGGCCGTTAAAAGTCCTTAAATGGGCTCATATTTATAAATAAATTTAAATATATTTTTTTCTCTAGTATTTGTATTTGGTGTAAAAAAAGAAAAAACAATGTTCCGAAGATTGTAGTTCTCGAACAAATAACCGAAAGGATTTTGGAGCATCTTTAGGGTTTAGGGATTGTTTGCCCAACTATTATTTTTTGACGAATTTTAATATGATCAGATTTATAAATAGATATATTTTATAAAATATAAGCGACGTAATCGATCCGTATTGTCAGATAATTTTAGCAAACAAAGTTAGTTAATTTAGACAAAGGGTTTTTTTTTTTTTTTTTTGTTGTTGTTGTTGTTGATTGCATGAAATACTTATTAGTAAGTTTTATAAAATATTAATTTCTAATTTAAAATTCACTTAATAATAAAAATATATAATTAAATAAAAAATATTTGTAATGAATACATATATTTATTATTTAAAATTAATTGTATTTTATAATTAAATTTTTTATGCAAATGCTTAATGTTATTTTTTAAATAAAAATTATATAAATTAAAATACTCGTATATTTCTTTATATAATTCTTAGTAATAATGCTACAAATAAAATTAATTATGATGTCTAAACAAAAACTCTCTTTGTTAATTCATTCACCTTCACCATAATACTTTTTTTTTTAATTTTTTTTCTTGTCATCATTATGATTTAATGAATGAAATTTTTGTAGTGATTTAAAATTTAAAAAAAAAACAAAAACAAAAGGCACAATCTAAATTTTAAAAAATTATTATTAAGAGATTAATTCATCATTAGTCGACTATATAAAAAAATTTATAATTAATTAATTTGTTAATTAATAATATTATATATAGTTTTAGGTTATATTATAATATAATTTTAGCATTAATTATTTAAATTTATTTCATAAGTTGACTTCTTTTAAAACACTGAGAAAATATGATTTGTTAAGAATATAATTGATTGATTGTATGCCCACCATAGAGATTGAAACTTAAAATCAAAGAATCGAAAGCACGAGAAGGAAATTGATTTCCTAAGTTCAATCACTAAAGTTCGGTCTACATTATTCTTCCACTAACCAAGTTTTTGTCTTTTTTTTTATTCTTGTCTACTAAAAGCAAGTCAACATTTTGGACAAAATCACTCAAATTTGATTGTCTCGAGATGGTGTTCAAAATGCATCATCTCTTTATTTCTACCACACACAAAAAATCTATGTATTAAATCAAAATATCTTATACGTAGTTCAAGAAAATCTGTGTATTGTGAAAAAGTTAAAGCTTATCTCATACCTTATGGGGTAAAATGGATACTTGGGTAAAAAAAACAATGAGCACATGGGTCATGGCTGCTATGCTGTCTGTGAGTTTGAAGTTATCAATGTGAAATGAAATCTCAACCGCCTCTTGGCCACCCAATCCCACCTTCTTGTTCTTCTTACACCACAAGTGCCCTACAATCTGGATTTTCTCAGAGTGCCAAAAGCTCCGGTTACAAGTTTTATCCTCGAACCCCATTGCTCAAATTAAGATCTTCTTTGTCCGGTCAATTTCTGGCTATAAAAATATTTTCTTGTGAATTACTAACTAATAAAAAAAGAAAGTCTGCACTTTTAGAATTATGCTTCACCTTTTCTTTTTCAAATTTCAACTCAAGTTTCCAATTTGGATTTGGGTGCTTCAAATTTTTGAACTTTTGTGTTTGCATGAACAATCTCGTTAACGAAGCTTTAGATTATATTTGCAATAAATTGAAAACCTTTACGAAATTTATTTGTAAGTTGGTACTTAATTAAGTTACAAGACGGTAAAAGTTCTCCACAAAATGATGAACATAAATTTATATGGAATTCCACAAAAAAATTAAACGAATGCATTTTATGATTAGTTGGGTGTAGATTTATAAATATATTCCACAATATTTATAGTAGTTTTCCATAAATATCCTTAATTATCTGGGTTTTCTTCGTCAAAAGCACTCTCTCAAATTCCATGGCTGCTTTGCCACGAGTGCTTGGGAAAAAGACATTCCTTCAATCCACATGGTCAAAATATACCGGCACCATACCATGTAATGCAAGGGGGAAAAGAAAAGAAGAATCAAGAATATAAAGACAACACTTTTTTAAATGCACACTTTTAATCCCTCCTGTGATTATTTAAAAATATTAAATTTTGATTCACTTCTCCACGGAATCATTACCTCAAACATGTAACCCACGTTCTCTTCTTCTTTATTTTTAAATCTCCCTCAACAAGAAATTTATACAGTTTCTGTTTCTCTCTAAATTTATTCTCTTCACGAGCAACATTCGCTAATGTCGGTTGGTACACACCTTAAAAAACTTACAGCTTCTGCTCTGTTCATTTAACCTTCAAAATCCCTCCAAAAACCAAAAAAGGAACACTTTTTTTTGTTCCATTTCTATATACAATTCACATATGGTATCTTCACATTTAATTCTTGGTTCTATAAATTGTCGTGTAGATCTAACAATATGAGAATCCATTTTATTACCAGCAAGAAGTTCAAAGCAAACAACTGAGTTTTATGAAGAGAAATCAAGGTGAGAACTTTATTACAGCTTAATGAACATCCTATGGAGCTCTTTCTTTGTTCATAGTTCAACTTTGATGCTTTTGGTACTGCAAATTCTGCTTTTTATGGCACTACTGCAGGATTTTTTTTTTCTGGGTTTGGTTTATATAATCATATTCTACCAATTAATGCACTGCAGTAAGCAAAATTTGGGGGGGTGATCACTGATCATCCTGTAGCTAATGCCAGTAACATGACAAGAGGTAATGATGCAAGAAAAAAGCTTTATTGTTAAAATAATTTGAAAAAGACAAAAGGAGTCATAAATGGGTACAAGCAAACAGAAAAAAAGCTGAGCTTTAATGGGGTCATAAAGGAGCTTGGATGAGGAAAAGCTGGTGATTCTGCAAAAAAACCCACGTCCAACCTCTGGTGGGTTTTTGCGCTTCACATGGGTATGCCCGTCTAGGCAGTCCCCATTTCTTATCTCTCTCTCACCAAGTTGCTTCTTTTCTTGGGAGTTTCTTAATCTCCTTATCGATGAAACTTTTATGGAGCCCCACTCTCATTTAGCTGCGTAACTAAAAAGATGTAGGATTTTCCCTTCTTGGAATTTACGTAATTATTTCCCTTACATTTCTTTCTTCTTCCCACCTTTTTTCTGTTGAGTTGCTTGCCATCAAACGCCTTTAACTTTGGATGCTATGAAAAAATCTATCCAGTAACACGCTCTCAAGTTTCTTCAAGCAAAACGGAGATCTTGAAAGGGTTAGCTTCATGTACTGTATTAGTCTTATAGGTTTCTCAATGCACGTAAAGAAAGATAGAGAGTGAGTGTGGTATATGTGTTGGTTTGTGTAGGGTATCGTGACAGCGTAGTATAATAAATTAGACCATATCTTCTGTGGGGGCATCAATCGTGGCTTCTGCTTTTATTGATTTCTGATCGTTTTTCCTTTTCCAAATGTAACCGTCGTTGAATCACGTGATTGTGTTTTTCCGTTGTCGTTCTACTGTTCCTCCTGATCATTTTCCTGTTAAAATAGAAGAAAACGGTTTCAGAAAACCTGTCACTCTTCATATGTATATACAGTTATACACGTATATATCTATATAATATATATTCCCGTGTATCTGCAACAGTTATTGAAGAATTCCTTGTTGTTATTATCTTCTCCTACTTCGTCTCTTGTGGACTAATGTGCACCTTCCGTGTTGTGCCTCTTGGCTTTTGCTTCAACTGTAGGCAAGAAACAGTGAAGCATTTGTTTGTTCTTGCCTTTTTCCAGGAAGAGGAAAAACAAAAAGGCAATAAAAGAAAGTACTAATTATGTAAAAAATAATTGCAGAGGTAATAAATGAGGGGGGGCCCTTTCTATACATATAGGGCCTATAGCTGATTGTTTCTTTTTATGGTGCTGAATTTTTTTATCTTTTTTGATATTTTCCTGGTGAGTTTAAATTTTCATCAGTAGTTGGGATTTGGGTGCTGGTTGGTTTTCTACTTCCTTCTTCAAATTTGTGAAATTTTTTAGGAGAAACATGTGCTCAGTTTTTTATGAGTTTGGTGGGGATGTGATAGAGTTATGGATGGCATGTGACCTGCTTAAGGCTTTTTATTCCTTCAATTGTGTCAATAGACTTATGGATATTCATTAAGTTTCATCATGATGAAAGCCCTTCATTTTGTTTTCTTGAAACTTCTTTCTTTTCGAGTCTGCAACCAACTGTTATTTTGTTTCAGTGCAGATCTGAAGCTTTACTGGGTTTATCAATAAGAATTCAGCTTGGCTCCTTAGAAAAACAAGAAATTCATTTAGCTTATTGAAGCATAGCAGCCATGGATCTAGACTATAAGAAGTGTCCAGATTCTTCCAAGGTATGTGCTTGGATTTTGTTATCATTTGCATTCAGGCATTACTAGTTTCAAAGTTTACGCCTAGAATCAATTATTAGTTGATTGTTTACCCTTATAGCTCAGAAATTTTATAATTAAGCTGGTTACTAAAACAGCTGCCATGCTTATTGAACTGCATTTCAGAAGGAATCTTGGAAGACAGTGTTGCTTTTAGCTTATCAAAGCCTTGGTGTGGTCTATGGAGATTTGGGAATTTCTCCACTTTATGTTTATAAGAGCACCTTTGCAGAAGATATTCAACATTCAGAGACAAATGAAGAGATATTTGGTGTTTTATCTTTTGTCTTCTGGACTCTTACGTTAGTCCCGTTGTTCAAGTATGTCTTTGTTGTCCTTCGAGCTGATGATAATGGAGAAGGTAGGCATTAGTCACTGAATAATTTTATGCCGTCTACCTTAATTGGTTCATTCAATTAAAATTGAAGCCTTTTGCCTAAGTTTGCAGGTGGTACTTTTGCATTATACTCATTGATATGCCGGCATGTTAAAGTCAGCCTACTGCCCAACAGACAAGTTGCTGATGAAGCACTGTCAACATATAAACTGGAGCACCCGCCAGAAACCAAAAACAGTTCAAAGGTCAAAGGGTACCTGGAGAAGAGTAAGTTCCTGCATACTGCTCTGCTAATCTTGGTTCTTCTTGGCACTTGTATGGTGATTGGAGATGGACTGCTTACTCCAGCTATTTCAGGTACACTGAAAACCAGCACACATGATTTACTTTTTAATGTTTCCTCTTAATCACAACTTGGTGACTGAAAAGTTCTGTTTCTCTTGTAGTTTTCTCTGCAGTATCTGGTCTTGAGCTATCGATGTCTAAGCAACATCACGAATGTAAGCTTCTCAGTTTGTAGTTGTTCTTATATCTTTAGTACTTTTAGTTGCTTAAAGCTAGCAGTATAACGACATATCCTGCTTTCATGGTCATGACTTCCACTGTTTGGTACAAATGACGATTTTTATAAGAGTAAAAGCTTTAATGCTGTTTAGTGCAAAGGAAGAGAAGAAGATTGACTAGGAGAGAGTCAAGTCTTTTCTTTCATAAAATCCTGGCCTGTGATTGTGCTTACACGGTTGGGAAAACAATAACATTGTTTTCCTTTTGGTCATCCACAGCAATAACGGATAATGGGTTTGGCATTCTTGTCTTTAGGACTGGTTACTAGAAAAAGAGTTGGTTGACCTAAAGTGAAGGGACCATGTAAATTGCTCATGTTGTCGCCTAAAATTCTCTATCCACTTCTCTTCTTGATCTGATAAGCTTTTTTATTGGCATAGAGAAACTGTTTTCGCGGTATGGTTGAAAAAGCGATACTACCGTGTTTATTGTTTGTCCTATCACTCTATTGTTTTTAACTGGAAAAGGAAGCTGCTAGTCAGTATACTTGGGAAAAACTCAAGCATAATCTCAAGTTATCAAAATCCTGGAGAACAACTAAAAGATTATCATAAGGTGCATGGTTTAAAATGTATGTATCATTTTTAAAGGACAAAGAAAGATATTGCTTTGATCATTGATTGCTAGGTTAAGAACCAATTTCTCATCGAGGTTAGCTCAGAGTATGTTTAGGCCTTTCATCTATTCATACTAGTGGCTATACATTGAATTATTTGGCTCTAAATGACCTCAGATTAATATCTGGTTTGTACTTGAATTATTACAAAATGCACTTTTTGCCATTTATATCCCTTAGTGAAGGAAAAGCTATAGCCAGAATTAGAGAATAGTATAAAAAATTGGTCTTGTAAATTGAATCTCCTTCTTGCCAAACTGCCTATGATGTTAATTGGATCTCTTTAATAGACAATGTGGCATACAATGTTCCTGCCTTCATGGCATTTGAGAGTATTCGTAACTGTGTGTTTTTCCCCTGTATAATATACACGTGCTTTGGTTAAACCGGTTATAAATTTTGAACTTTTCTCTTGCAGCCATGTTGAGCAGCATGTTAATAGGGTAGCTTTTTACATTAGCTAAATTGACAAAATGCAAGCAATGAATTTGTTGGAATGGAGGAGGTTCCTAAGGGTATAGTGGCCCCAGTTGGGTACTATATAACTTCTCAAGCAAATGAACAACAATTTTGCTTTAAATATTTTGTTTTTGATCCTTACTTTTCTAATCGTTGCAGATGCTGTAATTCCAATCACCTGCTTCATTTTAGCGTGTCTCTTTGCGCTTCAACACTATGGTACACATCGAGTAGGGTTTTTCTTTGCACCAATTGTTTTGATGTGGCTATTATGCATCAGTGCCCTTGGTATCTATAATATAATCTACTGGAATCCAAATGTCTATCAAGCACTTTCTCCATATTACATGTTCAAGTTCTTGAAAAAGACCAGGAGAAGTGGATGGATGTCTTTGGGTGGAATATTGTTGTGCATAACAGGTTTGTTTAGTACCAGGCAGATCAGTTAACTCTCATGTAACGTAATGATCAAGTATAACTAATGCTTTTGATTCTATGTGCAGGCTCGGAGGCAATGTTTGCTGATCTTGGCCATTTCTCTTACACTGCAATTCAGGTATTTGATTAGTATCTGTCTTTTCTAGATTTTGTCGGCCAGTAGTTTCTTTTCTTTCATGTGGATGTTTGAGCTGCTTAAGTAATTCTTACCTTATCTGGTTGCAGATTGCCTTTACCTTTCTGGTCTATCCAGCACTAATATTGGCATATATGGGACAAGCTGCTTACTTGTCACAGCATCATGAGAACCGTTACCATATTGGTTTCTATGTTTCAGTCCCAGGTATGTCTTTTTAGTTCGAAGTTAAAGACTTTGAGAAATTAGCTGATATGTTACTTAAAACTTAAAATCTTTTTTCCCCATCTTAGTCATATCCTTTCTGATACAC
>NW_019014673.1:549623-573895 GCF_000150535.2 Carica papaya
TCTTTTTCAGTTCTTGCCTTTCAAGATTATCTGTTATGACAGTTATGCTAGTAACGACATGCCTTACTTCCCTGGTCATAATCCTCTGTTGGCACAAGCCTCCCATTGTTGCCCTGAGCTTTCTGCTTTTCTTTGGTTCAATTGAGTTGCTTTACTTCTCAGCTTCACTCACTAAGTTCCGAGAAGGTGCCTGGCTTCCCATCCTCCTCGCCCTCTTCCTCATGACTATAATGTTTGTTTGGCACTATGCCACCATCAAGAAGTATGAATTTGACCTCCACAACAAAGTATCACTAGAGTGGCTTTTGGCTTTGGGTCCAAGCTTGGGAATAGCTCGAGTCCCTGGCATTGGCTTAGTTTTTACAGATCTCACCTCTGGCATCCCTGCTAACTTCTCCCGCTTTGTCACCAACCTCCCTGCATTCCATCGCATCCTTGTCTTCGTGTGTGTGAAATCTGTGCCAGTTCCTTATGTCCCTCCTGCTGAGAGGTACCTTGTCGGCCGTGTTGGTCCTGCAGCTCACAGGTCCTACAGGTGCATTGTCCGGTATGGATACCGTGATGTACACCAGGATGTTAATTCTTTTGAAGCTGAACTGGTGGACAGGCTGGCTGATTTTATCCGGTATAACTGGTATCGAACTCATGGGACTAATTCATGCACCGAGGATGATGCTTCACAATCTAATGAATCTTCAAGTGAGTGTAGATTGGCTGTGATAGGCACTGTGTCATTCTCTGGCCATCCAGCTTATGAGATTGAGGAGAGTGTGCATCCAGAAAGTGTATCAATTGGATTCTCAACAGTAGAAAGTATGGGAGATGTCATTGAGATGGAACCTGTTGGTGTTGTCCAAAAGAGAGTGAGATTCGCCATCAGCAACGAATCTGAAACTGATGCAAAATCTGAGGTGGATTTGCAGATGCAGGAAGAGCTAGAAGATTTAATAGCAGCTCAGGAAGCTGGGACTGCATTCATTCTTGGGCACTCACATGTTAGAGCCAAACACGGATCTTCTCTCCTGAAAAGATTAGCAATCAACTTCGGATATAATTTCTTAAGGAGAAACTGCCGGGGGGCAGATGTAGCTCTCAAGGTACCACCAGTGTCTCTCCTAGAGGTCGGCATGGTTTATGTCGTGTAAGCTTTTAATGTAAGTAGTTAGCAGAAAAACTGAAAAGAAATGTATGATAAAGTAAGATAGTAGATAATGAAGGGTTATAATAGGAATGAATCGCCACGTATAATTTCGTAGTGTACAAAATATGAGTAATATCAATAAATCTAAATGCAACTCAAAGCATGAAATGTATGAGATTAGAGCAAAGTCATGTACGAAATCCTGTCATTGATGCAGAATTTGACAATTAGAATGTGTGGATGAGTTTGAAAGAATGTCATGTGGTTGTCATTCATTTCCCAGATTGGATCTACATCACGCAAAAAATTGAAAAACTAGAAAACTGAAAAATCATCCAGCCATCTAAGTTGGGAAAAAGAGATATTTATGTTAATGTTTTAACTAGTGTCCTCTCATAATTGAAAGCATAGCAAAGCGACACGTAGTGTGGTTTTATGAGTGGCAGTCAAGAAATTGTAACCAGTGGCTGCTGCAAACAAGAGAAAAAGAAGAAAACCCAGAGACCCCCCCGTCCATATAAAAAGCTAGTTCTGGTGTTTAAACACAGGAGAGTGTTTTATTAGCTAAAATGGAAGTGTGTTTGATGCACAAAAACTTCCCTGGTGTTCAGAACTTGTCGAACTTAAAATCAAACAGGACAAGTTATAGATTTATAGTCTCCGCCAAAGTAGACGAGAACAAGAACAAGAACAAACAGTCATTGTTTAGTAGTGTAACAGAGGCTCTGGATTTCTCCCAAGTTAGGTCTGTCAAGGATGCCGAGCTTCTTCAAGACGCCAGAGAAGCCACCATGTCTGGTGGCAGGATGAGCAGAGCGCAGGTAAAAATACAAAAACTGCCTTTTGTTACTCTTATCTTCTATTTGCAATCATCAGATAACTTTACAGTTAAGATTTCATTTCTTGTATTGTGCAGTATGGAGCTCTGAGGAGGAAGATTGGAGGAACATACAAGGATTTCTTCAAATCATATATTGATGGTAATACACATACATACATACATATATATATATACACACACACACACACCCACAAATCAAGCTTAAATCTTTTTCATAATCTGAATTATTATAAACTTGCCAAGTCTCTAACTTTCTCTTTTGGGTGTGGGTGAAAACAGTGGATGGACAATATGTTGAAGAAGGATGGGTGGATAAATCCTGCAAGGTATGTAAGAAAGATACAAGAGGGGAGCCGAGGCAAGTGGACAAGTTTGGAAGATATGTTCATGCAGCATGCTTGGAAAAGTCCACTTCTGGCAACTTCTTTACCAGACTTTTCTCAAGATGATAATATTAATTTTTTTTTTTTTTGGGTCTCATTTTTATTCATATTTATATATGAATTAATATACTTATTAACCCTAGAGGTTTGATAATTTATGCACTCATCTCAATTTTCCCCAACTTTCTGATTATTTACATAATAAAAAAGGAACAAATTCTAGCTCAACTACTCTTTTTTAATGCATTTTAAATTATAGATTATGTATTTTTTCATTCATAAAAAAATTGAAATAATTAATTAAAATTAATAATTTTTACATGATGTAGAGGCAAAATTTAAATATATTTATTTTAATCTAACGTTACATATGTCTATTCGGTTATTTAATCCAATGGTTATATTTGAACTCAATTTTTATAAATGATACAAAATAATATCATTAAATAAAAATAATATCAAACACGCACAATCTCATAAACATTAAATAAAAAAAAAGATACAAAATTTATATCATTTAATATAAATAGCTATGTGCAAAGATAAGAGTACATCAACTTATGAAATTATAAATCATTATATATACAAAATATTAGAGTTTTTTTCTAAAATATTCTCAAAAATATATCATGAATCAAACTATATTCATAAATATTAATCATAACACGAAGTGAAATAATTTGTAAGAATGAACACATAATATGTGCATAGTTCTATATAAATTTACATTATGTTATAAAGAATGTGATATACCAATAATTTAACTGAATGGTAGTCTTATGATTATTTAATATATTCGGCCGTGAAACAATTCTATTATACAATCTTCCAACTTATTGGGCTTTAGAGGGTCCAAAGGTATCAAAACGACAGCCCAAAATTGGCGTTTCATTATATTATACTTCAATGGGCCTAGTTTAATAATCCACTTGGCGGGAAAATTACTCACTTGGCGGGAAAATTCACCCGTTATATACAACCCTTCTATTGCGCCGGGATGACGCACCTGTTCGCTTACCCGCTTGCTCCTTCACTCGTCCGCAATTCAAAGAAAAAGATCAGTCGATTTGATCGGAGATGGGCGGGCCACCCTATGATTGCCTTGCCAACCCACTGGGAGCCGTCCGATTCACGTTCGAGAAGTCGGTATCGTCGGGCTCCGACCCGGCGTCCTTCGACGGTAAGGACTGGGGCGCCCTCGACCTCTTCCGCCATATCCTCTCTGATCCAGCCGCTCTCGCCCAGGTACAATACTTGCACCCTCTTCATGCCTTTATCCTTTAAAATAATGTGTTTTTGACATCTGTAATTGTATTGCTTTAAGTGGGAAATGGAAGTTTTTATTAGTTTCTTTAGGGTTAGACTAAGGCGTGTGATGGTTTATTGTTGATGGAGCTAAATTACTTCTTCCTTTCATTCTTGTGGTTATGATATGTACGTATTAGGTTCCGATTCTCAATCCTTCGACAATCAGATGGTTGCGGCCCAATATTCTTGTCCGTTTTCAGGGAATGATTCAAGACATGCTGGGAAATGAGTTCTATGTTGGTGCTTGCAAGGTATTTGTGTTTTTTGCAGTCTTATACTTCTCAAGGTGAACTTTCTTCTCATTGATGCAGTCCATTCATTTCTATGTTTTGTTTGTTTTTTTTTTGGGGTTTTAAAGGATGGATCGGTGTGGAGAACCAATAAATACACAGACTTTTGCCAATTTCCCATGGGTTCTTCCCCGGATATGCGAATTTGGGAACGCCGACTACTCTACTGCGTCCCGGTATGTTTTTATACCATTTCCAGTGCTTTTTCTCTTGTTATGTATAGTTTGGGAATATGCTAAGTTTGTTCTCTTGCTGGTGTGTTTAAGTTTGATATACTAAGATTTGTCCTATCCTCCATGATCTTGAAAGAACCAGCTGATGTTCTCAATCCGAATTTTGTTATTTAATTTTCTGTTTCCTGTAATGCTGAGCTCGGAGTTTTCTTGTGAAATGAGGACAATCTTCTGTTTTATCTATAGGTGCCAGGACGAAATTCATGGACTGAATCTTTTTCTGAAGTGGCAATGAAACGGTTTATGGATTGGGCATCTCAACAGAGGGAGAAGCGCAGAAGAATGGAAGATGAAGATCCCAATCACATGGATTTACAAGTACTTGTTTTCCTCTGTTTTGTTTCTTTTACTTGTCTACTAGCTGCATATGATAGTCATGTAGACATGTAGGAAAGGCAGTCTAGATTCTGATTAAACATTAGAGTGGAGATTTGATTGTCTTGCCATTCATGTGATATACATCCATTCCCCTGTGTTTGTATGTGCGTGAAGATCTGATTATAAAGTTGTCTGAGTTTCCATGACCAGTTGAACCATCACAAAGCCCGAAATAGATTAAGTATGTCAATCGTGCTTGGTTTCATCTGGGTGTGAGATTTTTAGGACCCACAAGCTGATGAATAGTAGTACATTAGGAAGTGCATGATTAAATTTTCTTCTCCGCAAAACAACAATTCATGACTCAAATATTTGGTGCCAGGTCACAGATGATGACTACAAAAGTTCCCCTACTGCAAAGAAGATGGTGAGAAAGCTGCTAGTTTGCTTTGTACTCTTACTTACGAGCAAGCAAGCATTTTTTGATACTCTGGATACACCATGTTACTCAAGATTAATATGAGCTAGTGATGACTTAAGAAACCTGGTTGATGAATTTTCTTCATTTTTAGTTTTGAAGGACTATACTCCATACTATATTATCCAGGGTCCTTTACTTGGGGAAGAGGGTTCAAAACTAAATTGGTTTTATGCTTCCCTGAGTGAAGTTTGACACTTATTGTGTTCCTTATCTTAACCAGAGAGAGGATGGCGATCCTTCCTCATCTTCACACTCACAGAACTCCATGATTGTTGATGCTCCATCTGGTTTGCATACTCTTGCAGATGCTGATAGAAATTTTCTTCCTTGTTTGGTGAAAGTAAGTGTTAAATCATTTTCTTATTTTAAGTTAATTCTTTTTCACTAATGTAAGACAACTTACCTTTGAATTGGATGCCTTAAGGCAATTTAAGTTAATTTACTCTGTTGTTCGATGTTCAGGTATATGATACGCCAGAGTCTGACTTAAAGCTGAATGATGTTCTTGAGTTTGTTGGGATCTTAACGTTTGATTCAGACCTGCCAGTAGATGAGTATGACAATGATGAATCCTCTGGTGGTCTAGGTGAAGAAGAGTTGGTTCGTTTGCCTCCTAGCAAGGTAATAACTCTACTATGAGCTACCCCACATTCTTGGTTTCATGTAACCTGCAGAAATCTTTTATCTTTTTGTTTCTTCAGATGTTTATTGAAATGATGAGTACTCAAAATAGCTGTATATTGCATACAGCCGTTAGTTGGCCTTTTTTTCAAATTGGAACTTCAGTCACCTATTGCTACCAATTATAATTATTATCGTGATCCTTTTCTCGCATAGGTCCCACGCCTTCATTGTCTCTTTAGCAGAAAGCTTGAACTTCATGATTTTCTCACCGGTTCCCCCAAGGAGGTAATTAATCACTGGCCTAATTTATTTTTTAATCTTGTATCTGACAATCTGAATTCCTAGGCCTTGTTTTAGCACGTTATGAACTATCTTGTAATCCTCATCCTGCAGCTGAAGCCCCATCTAATCAAAGAAATAAGGGAAGCTCTGCTCATGCATCTTACAACTATTCTTGGAAATGACAGTGTTGCTGCTCATTTTATGTTGTTGCATCTTCTCTCCAGGGTAATCAGTTTTTTCTAAATCATTATTTCGATTATTTCTTGTGTCTAAGTTGTACTCATTTTTTTCCCTCTGAGCAGATTCATGCCAGGGCAGATGGTATTGCTGTTGGGAAGCTTTCACTTAATCTTACTCATCTAAGCAAGGAGGGTATGTCTATATTTGGCACTAGACTTAGCCACTTCGTCAAGAATCTCCTGCCATTCACGCATTGCATACCCCTTACACTAGAGTATCTTAACAGTGCCTCACTTGCTCCCAAAAAGGATTATGAATTAAACAGGTAAAATTCATATTTTTGTCGATAGGAAAAATCTCTTATCTTACATCACTAATTACAAGGCAGCAACTATACAGTTCTCTCTTGTTGATACTTTTCCACTTACAGACTAATACCAGGAACACTACAGCTAGCTGAGGGCTCACATGTGATATTTGATGAAACCCAGCTGCAAGCAGGGACTCTCAACTCTGTTGGGGTTGAGAATGCTAGGTTGTTGAAAAATCTAATGGAGTATCAGAAGGTGATTATTCCTGATATTCATGCATGTGGCCTTTAATTACACATTGTCTTATTTGCACCTCCATATGAGAACATGCATATAGCACTTTTTTAAGTGGAGATGTAATTGATGATTTGCTTTTCTCAGGTCGAGTATGACTTCAAGTATTATAAAATGGAAATGACAACCAATGTCCTGTTGCTCATCTTTTCTGAGGGGAAATCAAACATCATGCCAGCTGATTTAGTTATACCTTTCCAATCTTCTAGAGCGGATTCCTTTGGGGTTCCTGGTGCAGAAGCACTGGAAGCTTGGAGATGGTACTTAACTACAGTTAGATCACTGCCGCACTCCATTGAATCAGAGATGCAGAAGGTACTGAAGTGAACCCTCTATTTAAGTCTTGTTTACTGTGCGGTCTGAGCTGTGACCATACAGAAGGTCACTAAAGTAAGGCAGGGTCTTGGACTTTCTTCAGGGAGATTATCTAGGTTAAGTAAATAAAAATCTAGAAAGGTTTTACAACTAAGTTCATGATTGATGTTATAGAAGACATGCATTTGGTAGTTACTTGATTCACCAGGCACAGACAGGTGCACTTCCTCAGTTGTCCTCGGAAAAAAGAATTAGTATCGACAAAGTCCAATGTGTCACTAGGGAGTTAATGCCCCCTAAGAGCTTCATCCCATTTCCTGCTTATTTGATTTACACTGATACTAGTCCTTCAAAGGGAACTGGTTAGAATAAGCTTGAGCTATACTCTTTGCTTGATGATGTTTTTCAGGTGGTAGAAAGTGACTTGGTTGCTGCAAGACAAGCAGATCGTAGCTTAGGCAGCCAAGATTTTAGCAGGTTAGTATTAGTAACTTAAAAAGTTGCACTGGCATTTTGTCCCATTGTGGCTGGTTTCTTTGACATCTAAAACCTTCTACAACAAATGTTACTAAGAGTCATTTTTTAAATAGAAGTCTTTGGTTTTTTTGCAAACAGATGGTTGACAATGGCACGCCTAATGTCATTGAGTTTTGGAGAAAGCAGTCTTTCGTTGGAGCATTGGCAAATGGTTATGGAATTGGACAGATTGAGAAGGGACAGACTAAAGTGAAATATGCAGGTTTTTTGTAAGCTGAAAACATAGGTCAGATTCTGGCTCCTTTGCCGTTTATGTACAAATATGGTGGTGATTTTGTAATGAAACTGTTTTAAAAAAATTCACCTTTAAACAAGAATGATTGTAAAGTACTCTGGTAGCACCCATGATTTGAAAGATTCTATAAATGTAATTAATTTGTCTTAAATTTTTGTAAAAGGAAATAAATTGTGAATTAATTACTGATTCTCTCTAGGTTTCCTCAGTTGACTTGGGGGGTTGGGGGGAGGTGTTGGAGGACAGTTTCATCTTCTATCTAAACTTTTTAAATGATGTGAAACCCTAATTTAACATTTAGGTGGGTGGTAATGTTAATAAAATCACGCAACCAGAGCAATTCAAAGTATGTGAATTTCATATTATTAGAATTCTTTTGTTGTCATAAGCCACCAAAATCTGCCTAACCACTTTGACAATCATTCTATTTGAAAGCAACACTTCCATTTCTGATAAAGAAACCCACATAAATGGAATTGAGACAAATCACAAACCAATTTGATTATCATAGTGCATGTGCTCGAACATCAAATGTTTTTTTAATAATTAATTAGGAAGGTAAACAATTGAAATAATTTGATATAATTAAGTGGTGGATAAGATTCAACATTCATGAGATTTGTATATATTATACATGTATATGTCCATTAAAAAACACTTGGAGAATAACAAACACACAAAATGTTCCATAATCGTCACCTTCAAATGAAAAAGAAGAGAAAAGGAAAAGAGATCTCCCCCTCTCCCCATCCCATGCTATCCAACCCAGAAGTGAAGAGGGTTCCACAGTCTCCACTTGCTAAAAGCATAAGTAATATGAAAGTCTCCCTCAACTTTCAAACAACATGATTTGACAACCCTTCCCTCTCCCTCACTCATTTATAATATGCATCCCCCCATGTGGTCAATTCTTTTCATTTCTTTTTAATCAATTAATTTATTCAGTTGTGGGTAGATAGAGATATATTGTCATGTATTAATATGCTCTGCAATTGTCTCTCCCATTATTTCTGATATGTTTTATACTGTTTGACATCTTTTTTTGCTTTTGTACATTCGATTTGGTTTGTTTGTTTCTTTTTTTTTCTTTTATCCTTTAATAAACTTATCATCAGTTTTAGCAAATTGCAGAGATAGTCTTCATCGAAGCATGATACCGTATGAAGAATATATAGAAGATTCAAAAATCTCATCCAAATCAAGCCTAGGTTAATTTTCCTATTCGAACTAATTACAGCATGCTACTTTACTTCCAACTAATTAATTTATATGTACTCTTCTAATTTGGTAGAAACAAACCTAAAAAGATGAATGATTAAAAAAGAAAACCCATAAAAAAGTTGGCCACTTGGCTAAAGAGTTTTAGTCTATTGAAACTGCCCGTGTGGGTCATGAGGCTCCTAACATTGGGATTTGAGAGGTCACTAGCTAGTTACATGAATTGATTGGTTCCTAGATGCTTATTAAAAATACTCTTTCCTTGCTTTTGCAACAATCAATAGATTCCTTCCTACTTTTCAAGTTTGCACGCACATTCTTCACAATGCTTTTATTTAATCTTCCTATTTGTAACTCTTGCTTATTATATTGACCCTCTCTCTCTCTCTCTCTCTCTCTCTCTCTATATATATATATATATATAACCACTGTTTGTTTTGATTACCTCTCAATTTTGTGAAGGTGCAATTACCTAATTAGGTGCAATATCATAAGAGGGAGGGGGAAATGGTGGAGAGGTTCGTAAGCTGGAGGTAAACCTCTCAAGTGATGCTTGTCAAGAAACTCATAAAAGTTGTGAAAGGTACATACACTTTCACTAACATCAAGAAGAAGGAAATTTAAAGTTTAATCAAGATAAATATCTAATTCTTGATGCTTGTCTTTTGAAACAAAACGAATTAAAAAAAAAGAAATTATCAATTGGAACCAACTTGTGTGTACTTTTCACTCTCAACTCACATCATCTTTCACTAACAAAAAGAAAAGAGGTTTATGTCCTACTCTCATACCCATTTAGCGAAGGCAAAACGAAAAGGATTCAAAGACAATTAGTGAAGCAAAAATTATATGCATATGCATATACATACACACACGTTGTGTGTATGCATATATGAACTGACATTTCATGACTTGGGGACCATTCAATGTCTCATAATGTAGACATGTGGGTCCGGTCCAATTTTAATATCCACATAAACTACATAATTTATAGTTTTGTTTGTTTGTTTCTTAATTGTGCCATCATTTGATCAAACTATTTCTACTACAAAATCTTTCATCTTCCTTTTTTTTTTTTTTTTTGTTCTAAAAGAAAAAAAAGCTACTCGGGACAAATGATTATGGAGAATAAGAAATGTTTGTCAAAGAATTTAGAGTGACCAATTAGGCAGTTTAATTTTATTTAAATGTGATTTATATTACTTGCTTTTAGGAAGTGGCAAACCACAATAATCAAGTTTTTAACAATGGGGTTTTGTGATTAGTTCTTAATCATCAACCTAATCATACACACATGAGCAGTAGTATCTGCACAGACTTGGATGGATGATTTAGGGGGGTCCAACAAAAACTTCTATAAATATATAATCATGGGTACGTGATATTTTTTTTTGGCACAAATATAACCTTTTCAATATTCTAATTATTATCTACTCCCACAATCAAATCATTTTTCCTTAGTTTGATTTGATGTATATCTTTAGTGGGAGAAGAAGAACATGCACACCCCAGACACAGTATGTGCAAAATCAAGAAGAGGCAATTGCCGTTCTTGAAGATGTATGTATTAATATTACATCATATAAATGTAATTGCTATGATCTTGAACACACAAGAAAAGGAGAAGAAATCGTGTGCTTGAGTTCGTTTGTGTGTGTATATATGTATGTATGTATATTATATTATATTATATTATATTGTATTGTGGTGGAAACATGGTGGTTGAATTTCAGAAGAAAGCAATGTCATGCTTGAAGATTTTTTGTCAAATGTAAACCATCAGTCATCCACACATGCAAAACAGCAGTCTGTGGTTTGGGAAAAATAACATGTCATGTGCTTTTTTTTTTTTTTCTGCAGCATATATATTTATTTTTCAAAAAATTTTACTTATTTTACAAACAAAAAAAAAAAAAAGTAAGAATAATTGATATTAAATAATATATTATTACCAAAAGGGTAGATTCATTTTTTTTAATTATATAATAATCATTTAAACAGTAAATTCATTGACGTAACCCTATTAAATTATATTTATTTTTGTCCACTACAAAATTATTGTATTCAAATTGAATGGGATAAGTTCATGTATCGCTAACGAATTAATTATAAAAGAAGAAGAAGAATATATATATATATATATATATATATATATAAATATAATTATTAGTGAAGACACTTAAAAGGAAATGTTTGGTGAGCATTGAATAGGAGAAAAGTACAATTGTCTGCCCAATCAACACGTATTGTTGCTCTCTGTCATACATACTCCTTATTTAACTCTTTAAATTATTGAATACAATAATTTCTCATTATTATTATTTTGAATTCTTAAGAAATTCAATTACTATAAAATATTTTGAAAAGTGGGATTTTTTTTTTTTTTTTTTTTTTGTAATTGTCAATTAAGTTTTTAAGTATGATTCTTAATTAGACTTAGTTGACCTTAATTATGTAAATAATTGGGATTAAGGAAATTTTGTATTTCCCACATGATCGGATACCCGGATGGTGGACATTATATATATATATATATATGTGTGTGTGTGTGTGTGTGTGTGTATAATATGGATATATACACGCACACCCAGATGATATGATTCAATGTTTTGAGGGTCAAAAAAAATGCATCCATGCATATATTAAATTATAAAGAGAGACATGTTTAATTTTTTCGATATAAAATATTGCAACAGTCCAAATGGATATATATATATATATTTTTTTTTTTGGGAAATTATTATTTTGGTTTAGCCTTTTTGCTACTTCTTTAATTAATTAAACAACTAACTGTATGGATACATATATATATATATATATATGTGTGTGTGTGTGTAGAGACGTGGTCACGTAAGTTGTCAGCTATTATATGGTACCATATTTTGTCATCAAATCCAAATCCAAATCCAAATCATGGTACGAAACCAAACAACAAGAAACAATTTTTCTTAGAAAAAAAAAGATTTGAGGGTATGTTTGTGTACGCATTGTAAGTGTATATATGTACATATATTTGTTTATATAGGAGTGATTGGAAGAGAAAGTCAACAAAGGCATTACTATGTGTCCATTATTTCTTTGGAATTTGGCAACTTGGTGCAACTTGCAACTACTCTACCACTCCTCTTAATTAATTCAATTTCCAATTTTTTTGGTACGAATATTTAGTTTGATTTAGTCTAAAAAACATAAAATAGATTCTCATAACGGCTACTCCTATCTACTACATTTGACAAAACCATGAACCCATATATATATATATATATATATGTGTGTGTGTGTGTGTGTGTGTGGATATGTGGGTATGTGGGTGTGACCTCAAATGTCAACTCTTTAAAGTTAAAATTAAATATTATATATATACACACACACACACACATATATAGGAACTATAAGACAAATGCATTGTATTTCCTTTTTGTCAAAAAAAACAGATGATCCATAATGATCATATCTACCTTGTCAAAATTGAAATTTAATCTAATATAATATATGATGGTCATATATTATATAAATTATAATTTAATATTATTAAAAAAATTTACACATATTTTCAGTCCGAAATTTAACTCTAATGATATTAGTTCACTAACCTTATAAAATTAAGATTCACGTAATAATCAATAATCGAGTTTATTCACGTTGTAATTCAGAACATGTACACAAACATAATTTAAAATGCAATAGCATAAAATTATACTTTGGATTATTGTATTCAAAATCATATGAGAGCTTGATTTTTTTTTTTCATAACAAGAATGTGAAATTTTCACGATTACTTCTCTTAATCTGAACATGAATATGTTTTTTTTTTTCAACCGGACTGAAAAAATTAATAATTAATTTTAAATCTTATAAAAAAAAAAAACATACCATGTATGTATGTACATGTATACATACATACAAAATAGTACAGGTATAGCTGTCTGATTTTATCACGTTGGAATATGACGAATATCTTATGGAGGTCACCAGGGTGGCAACTGGAATGTGTGTGTGTGTATATATATATGTATGTATGTATGTGTAAATGTAGTTTTATATTAATATGGGTGTTACGTGTATATGTAGGAAATTAGATGTTATAAACAAACTAGTTCCGTATACACGAAGTCACCAGCTCGCAAAAACTATCATTCTGTCCACTTAAAAAAAAAAAAATTAATTAATTAAAAAGAAAATGTAAATTTAATTTAATTATTAAATTTAAAAGAATCAAGACACCTACTTGAAACCGTGAGATACTTTCCCTTATTTAATAAGATCCTCAACCCCCCAATAGAATCTCTATCCTCTTCTCTTCTCTCTGCAACTTCACAAATCATAACTCTCCATTAATCTCCAATCCGATCACTTTCTCTCTCCACACTTCACCCTTTACATATTTCCTTCCCTCTCCCTCTCCTTCTCTCTCTCCCTCTCCCTCTCCCTCCGTCTCTGTGACTATATATACATGCACCCTATGCGCTACAAGATCCCACGCTCTCTGTAACCCTGTCTGATTACAGAAACTGTTTCTTGGAGGAGGATTACAGAGATCTTCCGGTGGTGATACTTATATATGATATAAATATTACATACCCTTGTCGTTTCTCTGCTTCTTTTCAGCTTTCTGTCCTCTGCAATGGAAGCGAACTCCGTGGTGGAGGTGAGAGAAAGGCGGCGGCCACTGAGTCGACTCAACTCCTTCATGGCGAGGAGTCGAGTTGGCAAGTGGTTTAAACTCACCGAGCGGAACTCCACGTTCACCACCGAGTTAAGAGCCGGCACGGCCACGTTTCTAACCATGGCTTACATCTTAGCCGTCAACGCTTCCATCCTCGCCGACTCGGGCGGCACCTGCTCTGTTTCTGACTGTCTTCCCCTCTGCTCCGACCCGGCCGTCCCAATCTCTGCCTGTAACGGTTCCAATCTCCGGATCATCCAACCGGACGAATCCTGCAAATTTGACCCGGTAAACCCGGGTTACGCCGCCTGTGTAGAGAGTATACGGAAAGATCTGATAGTCGCCACCGTGGCTTCTTCCCTCATTGGATGTGTAATCATGGGCGCTTTCGCGAATCTGCCATTGGCTCTGGCTCCCGGTATGGGCACCAATGCGTATTTTGCTTACACGGTTGTCGGGTTTCACGGGTCGGGTAATGTCTCGTACCAGAGCGCTCTGGCTGCAGTTTTCATCGAAGGCTGGATTTTCTTATTCATTTCCGCAATTGGGTTTCGCGCGAAACTCGCAAAATTGGTGCCGAAACCAGTACGAATAAGTTCTTCTGCAGGAATCGGGCTTTTCCTGGCATTTATCGGGTTACAAAACAACCAGGGAATCGGGTTAATCGGTTTCAGTCCGTCAACTCTGGTTACTCTCGGAGCCTGCCCGATCTCTTCCCGGGCGTCCGTAGCTCCTGTAGTGACGGGGGTTAACGGTACCGTCAGCCTGATGCCGGGCGGCTCCATCTCCGGGGATATTTTATGTGTCGGGAACAGAATGGAAAGTCCGACATTTTGGATGGGCGTCGTAGGTTTCGTGATCATCTCGTACTGTTTGGCGAAAAACATAAAAGGCGCGATGATATACGGTATAATATTTGTAACGGCGGTTTCGTGGTTCCGTGACACAAAGGTAACGACGTTTCCGAGAACAATCGCCGGTAATGCATCTCACGAGTATTTTAAAAAGGTAGCGGACGTTCACGCGATTAAAAACACTGCCGGCGCGCTGAGCTTCAAAGGGATAAACAAAGGTCATTTTTGGGAAGCACTAATCACTTTCCTCTATGTTGACATCCTCGACACCACCGGTACTTTGTACTCCATGGCCCGATTTGCTGGATTTGTGGACGAGACTGGTAATTTCGAAGGTCAATATTTTGCGTTCATATCTGATGCTACTTCAATTATTATTGGATCATTGCTCGGGACATCTCCAGTGACGACATTCATTGAATCATCAACAGGAATTCGCGAGGGCGGTCGAACAGGACTAACCGCATTAACCGTCGCTGGATATTTTTTTTTGGCATTTTTCTTTACTCCACTGTTATCGTCCATACCATCATGGGCAGTGGGACCGCCGTTGATTCTAGTAGGAGTGCTGATGATGAGATCAATGGCGGAGATCGAATGGGAAGATATGAGGGAGGCGATACCGGGATTTGTGACGATGATATTGATGCCGTTGACGTATTCGATAGCATACGGGCTGATCGGCGGAATCGGGACGTACGTAGTGCTGCACATATGGGATTGGGGGGAGGAGGTGGCGGGTAGGTTTTGTGTTGTAAAGAGGAAAGGGGATGGAGCAGTGAATGGTGATGTTAAAGCTACTGATCAGCTTGATGTTTAGTTTAGGGTGGGTCACGGTGACGTACTAACGCTTCCTTCTTCAATTTTGTTCTCATTACATATATAGTTATAATTATAATTATATATATATATATATTATAATTTTATCTCTTATTGTATTTAATTATATTTCCTTTCGGTTATAATTTAACATACACGAATATGTACATATGTAAGAGTAATTTTTTTTAATCATTATAAATGTTAGTTTTTTCATTTATTAATTTTGACCCACTCATGCACATGTCCTTACATCTTATGATTAAATTATGTAAAATGATCCCCCCTCCCCCCCAAAAAAAAAAATTGTAATAATACTAAACTCTCATTAAAAAGGACATAATTTATAATTTCTCATATTGATAGGAGATATATATATATATATATATATAAAAACAATTTGGGTATGTATCAAATGTGTGTGTATATATATATATATTAACTTGAAAATTACAGAAAAATAGAGAAATATTATAAAAGGAATATATATATGTGAGATATGTGAAAGCAATCAATAATGTTTAGTTTTAGTGAGGGTCACTTTCTTAAATGTGAACAATAAGATCTTTATATATATATATATATATATCTTTTTTGTAGGGCAGTTGAACTAAAAGTTGCCAATTGAGTAATTAAGCCAACCCCATTAAGATTATAACAAAATTACTGATTTGGTTTTTTTACACCTAATTTTTATTTTAATTTTAAACTAAATTAGTTCTTATATTTTTTAAAATTTTTTGGATTGAATCACTTTTGTTGACTCATTATTAATATCGTGTTAAGTATAGTCTCACGTATCAAATTTAATGTTATTTAATATTTTATAAATTAATATTTATATAATTAAATAATGCGTTAAATATTAAATAATATTTAAAAATTTTATATATAAATGAATGCCATGTAAAAACTAATTTTGAAGGAAAATTAATATAATAAGTACAAAATCATTAAAAAAAATTTAAAAGAAAAATGAGTTAAGTGGTGGTGTGTGATTAGGCTTTTTGTGAAAGCCAATGGTTTTAAGAGCTTTAATTTTTGCAAATGATTCTTTTTGTACATCTGTTTAATAATTAAGTAATGGCAAAAAAAATATATATATATATTCTTTATTGTCACGCAAGATAATTAAATTAACCACTTTAATTACCATTTCTAATCAATGTGGGTCACCTTCAATTACACAATTAATTTCTTTTTACCATATTATAACAAGCTTCTGAATTTTCTAATTTTTTTTTTTTTAAAAGAAAGCATGGTAATCATTATCTAATCAGGCTTTATATATAATAATGGAATGTTAAAATTTATAAGTAAATAAAAATAAGTTATCTAATATATATATATATATATATTTAGAGTTTAAATTGTATATTTTGTGGAAGAAGAGCAAATAATCTAAATTCAAAAGGATCAAGGAAGCAGAATTAAGTTGGGGGGGGAGGGAATTAAGAGAATTAACAAGTTAACACCGCACACCTGTCCTCCTGTTGTATTAGTGGGGTACTAATTAACACAATCAGGATTTGATTAACTTCATTAATTAACCTAATTAATTATTACACAAAGAACAAAAAATTCCCCAATTGTTGCGTACGAATTAGAAAGAAGATTTTAACATGTACCCGATTCATGCATCGACTACTAGAGGAGGATTCTTCCAAAGAAAACTAAATTGATCGCCTAATTTAATTAATTAATTAATTAAAATTTAATTATTCTTCCATAAAAATAAATTTGTATTGGAGGGATAGAACATATTCTTCTCCCTTCATTGCTGATCTAACAACTAACATGGTGTATATATACATTATGTGTCACCTAAAAAGCCCATTTTTGTACCTTCATTAGCATCAATCTTTTTTTAATAATCTAATCCAATGCTACTAACTAAGGTAATTTGGGATCTTTGATTAATTGACCGACGACACGTGTAAAGCTTCGACTCGACAACACTTCGACAAGTGGCACCTTGCTACATACATATGTATATATATATATATATATATACTTAAACACTTCCATCAAAACACACTTTTGATCCCTATACACAATTTTGATCTCTTTATTCTACTTGTTTATCTATCATTGATTTATCCCTTCAATGGTGGAAAATAAAGAGAAGTGACAAATATTACATGGGGGGCAAAAAAAAAAATAAAGGCTTTAAATATTTTTGAGTTATTTTATATCATATATTACATTTTATTCTAATTATATGGAAATTTTTACCTATTTTTTATATTGAAATTTATGTATAAAAAGGAATAAAAATATTTTATTCTAATAACTATCTTCCTTTGTTTTTTCTTTTTCTTTTTCCTCTACTTATTTATATTTAAATATTAAAGTGCCATAAAATTTGTAGTTCGTGTTTATCTTAAAATTATAAAAAAAAAAATATTCCTATTCTTTTTGTTTTTTCTTTTTTTAAATTAATTATTTAATTTAGAGATATACATATGTACGGATTATGACCTATCCTAATCATGTTGTATCATTTTTTATGTTAATATATTTTTTTAAAATTAAGTTATGATTATTTTATAATAATTTTAATTAATAAATATTATTTGTTCATTTTATAGAATAAATTTCAATATTAAATACGTGAATATAAGAAAAAAATATAATTTATTGTATTATTGATAATAATAATACGATAGTTATATGACCTCTACGTATAAATTAATCACTTTTAACTCAAAATCAAATTAAAAAAGATAAAATATAGTCTTTGACTCAAAAATTAAAAGGTTGGAAATATAAAAAGAGAAACAAAGACCAAAATTTACAATTGATCTTTTATTAATTATATATTTCTATAGATGAGTTTAACATTGTGGTTGAAAAAAGAGAATATATATATATATAAATAATAAAAGGGTATTATTGTCAAATAGCAGGAAAGGGCATTAAGGTCAAATTATCTACAAGCTACCAAGCCTGTGAATCCACCTGAAACCAGAAGCAGCTGGAAGCAGAATTGAGGGTAAAAAAAAAAAAAATCATGAGTGCCATTGTTAGCAGCAGCAGCAGCAGCTGCCTTTCTTCGTCATTCACATACCCATTTGAAAATGAAGGGTTAATGGCGAAAATCGATAGATCTACATGCAATCCTAGGATTACCAAGAATAGTTCTAAAGTGAATGGGATTTTCTGTAAACTATCTGATAATGGGATTGAGGAAAATCCCATAGGCAAAAATGGTGCTAATGCCAATTTCAGTGCTAAGAGCAGGATGGAAGAGTACAATATAGCCATGAAGAGAATGATGAGGAACCCATACGAGTACCATCATGAATTGGGTCAGTGCAAAGTTTCATCTTTTTAAGTTTATTTGCGAATGTAAGAAAAGATTACCTTAGGTTTATCTTTTAATTGCCAAAGAAAAAAATGAGATTTTCTACTTATCACTGTTAATTTGGGTGTTTTTTTTACATTTCATAGATTTGATTACCCAATTTTAAATACATATATTATTGGGAGGAACAATATTGTCTTAGGACCCTGTTAGCTATTATCCTTCTACTTATGTTGATGAAAAGGTTATACGTTAGAGTAGATATGGATCTATAAAGCACACCCTTTTGGCTTTAATCCTGGCTTTTGTTATATAATATTTGTGATTTAGCTTTTGAAAAACAGTGCGTGTTATTAGGTAAAGGTTGTTAATTTAACCTTTACATAAATCAAATTTCTTGTTTTTTCAATTGATTTTGCTCTTGGCATAATGCTGTAAAGTTAGATTTTTTTTTTTTTGTTCCTTTTTGTTGTATGTGCTTTAAAATCATGGAGGGGATTTTTAATTAAATCCACAAATGACAAATCAATATCGGCATTAAATAGAATAAAAAAGATGCATATTATTCAATAGTAATTGAAAACTTTATCTTTGTTGAGTACACCTTGTGTTTGTAGAACTTTTGGACATGTAAAGAGTTTATTGGATGATCGTATTCTTTCTTTTTTCCCCTGATTTTCCATAAGCCATATATGCATTGCAAAAACAGGTTCAAGATTCTAAATTCACTTCGTGAAATAGGTTCAAAGATTTAGTTCTTGGCGGTTTCTGCTTTTGCAAATGATCAAACAATTATCTGTGGGAATTCAAATAATCCAAATAGATGGTTTTTTCTTCTTGGTATCAAAGTAGTGGGCAATAGCACTTCAATACTAGCTTTGCACATTGCATTCTTCGAATGTAACTCACTTTTGTTTGATGACATGAAAGGTTCTAATCTAAACGCGGAATGTTATGGTGGCTGTTTTTGTGTAACTAGCCAGTAAAATAGATAATTTGGTCATGGTTTTGCAGAAAGAGAGGCATGTTTATTGAGTTACTTAAGTATGCTGATCCTTCACGTCCTGTTTTCAGGCATGAACTATACGTTGATAATTGATAATTTGATCGTGGGGTCGCAGCCTCAGAAACCTGAAGACATAGGTCACTTGAAACAGGAAGAGAATGTCGCTTACATTCTAAACCTGCAGCAAGACAAAGATGTCAAGTATTGGGGAATTGACTTGCAATCTATCACAAGAAGATCTCGAGAACTTGGAATCCTTCATATGAGAAGGCCTGTAAGAAATCCTTTTCCAGAGCACCAGCAGACTAGGTAGTTATGGTGCAGTTAATCAAAATTAAAAAGAAAAAGAGGTGTTGTGCAAAGCGATGCATACTACATAAATAATTTAAAAGTAAAATAGGGTTCTAAATGGTGAAAAATTCAACTAGATTCCCTATTTTTTTCTTGTCCTTTGTCAGGTGTATCTCCAGATTTCATGATGACTTTCAACTTTTTCTCTGGTTTCGGCTCTTTCTTTTGTTTAATTTATTATCTTATTTGAGCTAAGGAACAAGCAGTTTTATTCAATTGTTGGAGCTGTGTTTTGAAAGTATAGCTTTTGACACTTATCTCATGTGTTGTTAGGCAAAAGATTTTGATCCAGATTCATTGAGAATTCAGTTACCGAAAGCAGTTTCATCACTGGAGTGGGCCATTTCCGAGGGAAAAGGAAAAGTGTATGTGCATTGCACAGCTGGACTAGGAAGGGCTCCTGCTGTTGCAATTGCTTATATGTTCTGGTTTTGTGGAATGAATGTGAGTCTTGAGAATTTCTATGTTCTGTTGCAATTGCTTATATGTTTTGGTTTTGTGGAATGAATTCCTTTTGTTGCTATTCCATGCATATCTTATTTTATATTGATTCCTTGTTTAAAAAATTTAGAGCTTGATAATTGGAATTCAAGCTCCAATAGACCTCCGAAGTCATCTGAATGTTTGCTATGAACAGTTAAATACAGCATATGAGACATTGACCTCGAAGAGACCATGTGGACCTAACAAAAGAGCAATACGTGGAGCAACCTACGATCTGGCAAAGAATGATCCATGGAAAGAAGCATTTGATAGCCTTCCAGAACATGCCTTCGAGGATATTGCAGATTGGGAGAGGAACTTGATTCAAGATCGTGTGCGTTCCTTACGTGGAACTTGAGCATTTTGGTAAGGAACTTTTCTTCTCATAACTTATCCAATTAAGAAAAAGTTGTCTGAGATAACCAGGTGGCATAATCCAACATTTTGAGGGCTTTACTTCTAACATGTTGAATCAGATCTCTTTTAAAAGAATATATGTCTGAACTGGCAGATCATTCAGTGCACTTGAACAAGTATCTCTTTGCGTTGTCAGTAAAGAAGCTTAAAGATATAAAGAAAAGAAAAAGTGTTGCCAATGAATTTAGGGATGTTGACTTGAATACTATCAATTTTACAGTAACATATTCTCTTCATCGTTGTTTCTCATTCATGAAAACAGTACATGTACCGTATATTTTTCTGTGGCATCCGTTAACAGTTTATCGCACATGCTGCAGGTCTTTTAAGTTATTGGAGGTACCTAATGATATTAAGCCCATATGGAGGGAATTAAAGAAAACCAGGAGAGCAAGATTCTCATAGCCTGGCCTTAAAGTTGACGAGTTTTGAGGGGTATACACTATTGAACATTTTCTATTTATATAGGTACAGTTAGTCATTATGCTATTACAATGAATCTTTGGTTCCTAGGAGGCTCTCAACTTGGCTTCATAACTTAGGGTGCTTGTGCATCAATGAACAATAAATAACGGCAATCTTTTCTTTTTCTTTTTTCTTCGTTCGATCATTTACAATTATATGCTGTAAACGTTTGTAAGAACTTCAAACTGTAATAGAAAACTTGGCTTAGAGCAGCCAATATACTATTCTAGTTCACATGTTTTGGTTATGGGTGATGCTAGTGGCAATCAAGTTTCCCGGATATATATATCGACAGTGTTGAGACTAGGCAAACAAATACACTTAAAAAAAAAAGAAATTTGGCAAAGAAATGATTGGGTAAGGAAGAAGATAACATTGACTGTTTAAATCAGCAAGTTTGTACAGTGAATCATGTTGCCAGCCATGAAACTGCATCTTTAAAAATCTGGCAGCTCTTGTTACAAAATTACATAAAGTTTATGTAGTCCGAAAGAAATGTAGAAAAATAAGGTATATTTTTGAAAAGTTTCAAGATGTTGAGACAGTTCGGAACTTTGCCAGTTGTGTTTGGCGTTGCCCTAAGTAAAATGCTGTGACAATCCACGCTAAGCATACCTGAAACCAAGAGAGGAATATGAACATTTACTTAGACAATAATACCGGAGTTTCAGGAAACAAGTCCTTTTTTATTCAAAAGCATGTGTGTGTGTGTTCTCATGTATATATGTATCTACATCATAAAAGCTAAATCACAGAAAACTTATTTTTGCACATACTGGTAGGGCATATAGAGAGACAGTTGATATATTTCCATGGAGAGTGCTGAAAAGCAATTTAAACAATCCTGCTGCTGCGGCATCTCCTAGTCGCTGGATAATTACATCTATGCATACCTGCAGACAGATGAGTTAAGAGCACCCATGATGTTAAGGCCATTTCACTGGTTTAACAACACCCTCAATGTCTGACAAATTCAACTCCCAAATGAAAATTGAATTACAGAAGATGAGATAAGAACTAGTCATGAATATGCCTTAAGAGTGCCAATGGCTTTATGATGGCTAATATCTAATTAGAAGGGCTGTGAAATACAAATTGCAGCAGTGGTGAAGCTTAGTTTGTGTCAGAAACACACTTTAGCTCTGTATTTCTCCTCTTGTGAAACAACAGTAAACAGGAGTTCTCTTCCTGGCCTGGTTACAACATAAGTCACCACCTGCAGAATAATATAATATCAAGCTCCGGGACTTTTTCCACATTACCAAACAACACTACAATGTAATGTTAATGACTTCCAATGGATGGATTAGTGGCAGTATAATATCTACGCATGTTGAATAGAACTCAATTTTTTCTTTGGAACTTTTCCAAACAAGTAGAGGTTGACAGTAAAGCAACAGCTGAATGGGTAATTAGATAGAAGGAAAATGATATGCAAACCTTTCTTAGGGTTTCACAAACAGCAACCACTAAAAAGGTTGGCCATACAGCAACTGCAATCAAATTTGAGAAGGCAACTATTGGAGCTGAGCATATTGCAACACAAACACCAGCAACAGTAAGGATGCGACCCTGTAATAAGTGAAAATAAAAGAAACAAGTCAAAGGATAATCTTAGCTATCAGCAAGTTCTTGTAGATTATGTGCCAAGTCATATATTATAACACGATATCATTGCCAAGAAGATACAAAAATGTCAAGAAATCAGAAGGAAATGGCCAATGGAAGGAGGCATATTACTTCATATCCCAGGAGAATAGAATATCATGAACCTATCCAAGATTCCCAAACAGTAGATGGCTCTGTATTTATGATTTTCTTGTGATAACCAGATATAACAGCCAAAAAAAAATCACTATGCTAACATATCTTACAAAGGCTGTACCGTTAGTGTAAGTTGTCCAGCAAGGATAAAAACAGCAATAAAGCTATTGATCTGGGCAAACAATCTTCTTCGGCCAATAGAGCTTGCGACAATCCCAGCAATTACATTCACTTTCTGCAAACAATCCTTTCATCAAAAGTATGCACCATAGGTAAATGACTACTTTTCTTCTTAATATTAAGTAATCATAGTTCAGGGAGACCATTTGTTGTTTAAGCACTCTCCTCTCATATTAATCTATTTTTTGTCCTGAAGACTAAGAACTATTTTGTTAACCAACTACACAGTAAGCACTGATGTATGATTTTACTCAAAAATGATATTTTCTCCGAATTTCATCGATAACCATATAATTTAGTTTTAGACACTGATCAAGACACTAAAGATATACATATCAGAACAAAGGCATGTTTATGTTTTACCTGAAAATAGAAGAATGAAGAGATAACTGCACTAAGCCAAAGGAATAAAGACACATGTAACAGATAAGTTGATGACAGTATAAGCCTCAGTCCATCTAAGATGGCCCAAAACTGAGGCTGTGCGCTGGAGGTAGATGTTTCTGGAGAAGAAATTTTGCTAGTAGCAGCTGTATTCTCATCATTCTTACTTTGATTAGGATCAGTTTTCCTAACAATAAAAGCAAGAAAAACTAATTAGAGGGATCTGATTCTCAGAGGTTCCGATAGGTCTGTCCTACATGCAAACTGAAGAACATTTTATATCCTAAAAGAACACTTCAAAGTCCTCCGAAGCCACTACGCAGAAGGCATATAATAAGTAGCAGAATATATAGAAAAGCTAAAACTTTTAGCTACTAACAAATTTCATTCTCTGCCAAGTCTACGCCCAATGCTGGTCCAATCACACTATATGGCTGATCAGTACTTGTTTTGACTTGCACATTCTCAAAGATTTCACGACCCCTCCTTCAGCCCATACCCCAAAGAAAACGAGTAAAAAGAATATTCAAATCCAAAAACTTCCCTATGTACAGATTGCATATGTAAAAACTGAAGCTAACCTTA
>NW_019014673.1:582692-601699 GCF_000150535.2 Carica papaya
AAAGAATTTGTCATTAGGGAGAATTAGTACCGAATAATTTATTAACTGTAAATGGCTCCTCGTTGGGAGGATTAAATACAATCTTTTTATTAAAGCAGTCTATGGTGGCGTGATACGCCGCCAGCCAATCCATTCCTAGGATTACATCAAAATCCCCTGTGTCTAACCCTATCAGGTCTACCCTCAATTTCCTATCTGCTATCTCCACGGCACATGCCCTGTAGACAACCTCTCCTAGTAATGTCTCCCCCCCAGCGGTGGATACAAACAATAATGAATCAAGTCTATCAGGTGGTACACAAATTTTGGAAGCAAGAACATGTGAAATAAAAGAATGTGATGCACCAGTATCAAACAAAATATGAGCAATGTGGCCAGAGATAGTATACATACCATGTACCACGTCCGGGTCTGCATCGGCATCCTTCTGGGTAAGGTTGTAAACTCTGCCCTGGATTGGAGGCCTCCCTTGATTCTGGTTCCTAGGACACTCCCTCGCATAGTGCTGGGCACTGCCGCATATGCGACAGGTGTTGTTGAGGCGGTAGCAGGGTCGGTCCCCATGATCCCTGCCGCAGTACTGGCAGATCTTCCCACGAGCTGCCCCCATAGCCTGAGGAGGGCCCTGAGCGGCAGGCCTGGGTCTCTTGCTGGGTTGGACCGGCATGGTAGGCGCTGGCCTGCGGAGCGGGGCTGAAGGTCGGGAACTTCCCGCTAGCTGAGGGCGGGTGTCGAAGCTCCTTTCTATGATCTGCGCCTTTGCCAGGACTGCCGAATATGTCTCGAGCTCCATCACCAACAAGTGCTGTCTGATCGCCGGGCGGAGACCCCACTGGAATTTCCTGGCCTTTCGGCCCTCATCCAACAATGTCTCCGGGGCATGTCGGCCCAGCTCCAGGAACTTGCGGGCATACTCCGACACTGTCATATTACCCTGGACCAACTGAGCAAATTCAATTTCCTTTAAATGTTGGATGTGCTTAGGGAGATACTCCGCATGGAAAGCCGCTAGGAACTGCTCCCAAGTAACTGGTACAGGCAGGGTGGCCCGCTTGAGCTCCCACCAGCGTACTGCTTCCCCTACCAGCATGTAGGAGGCAATGGCAGCCCTCTGCTCAGGAATTACTCCCAAGGTCTCAAAGGCTCGCTCAGTCTCCGCCAACCAGTATTGGGCCTCTTCAAAAGAGGATTCCCCCGAAAAAGTAGAAGGGTTCAGTCTCCTGTACCTCTCTATGAAGCCAGGGTCGATCAAGGAGGGAGCGGGGTCCCGAGGTAAAGGAACTGGGGCCGGCTGAGGGTGAACTGGGGGACCCTGTGGTGGCGCCTGCTGATGGGGTGGGGGCACTGGAATGTGCTGTGGCGGTACCTGTTGGTACCGTGGCTGTGGTACCGGGTCGTACCGCGGCTGTGGTGCCGGGTGGTACTGTGGAGGAACAGGCTCCTGCCGGGGTGGCTCGGGATCAGCCTGCTGTAACGGGGGCTCAACCTGCGCTAGCGGAGGAGGTCCGGGTAACTCCCTTCTCTCCTCTTGCCTTCGCTGAGCAGCTACGAGAGCTTCCACCATCTCATATAATCTGTCCCAAATCCTCCCGAAGCGAATTATCTTGGGCCGCTCGGTTTAGTGGGGGCCTTCCTCTCCTCATTTCTGTGTACCTGCATTTACAGGAATGGTTGAGTAACGACCAATCGGTGAGTATTTCTTTAAAGGACTATAGTGTAAGGGATGGGTCCGAGGAAATGCGGCTCTGATACCAACTGTAACAGCCCCGGAAAATATTAAAATGAAATGAGTATTTAAATATATCGAATGCGGAAGCGAGATCAAAATTTCATTTAACATCCCTTACACGAAAAACCAAAAACGTACTTAAAATATAAAAGATTAAACTAACTAAGAAAGAAACTCGAAAATAAAACTATGCGTATGACTACAGAGTCTCTAGGCATCCCCTTCGTCGTCCTCCTGCGGAACGGGCTCGGGAACCATGTCTTCCTGATCTGAAATGGTTAATTAAGGAGTGAGCTACACTAGCCCAGTAAGAACATCACGATATCTCACCGTCACGGAGATAAAGGTGGGTAAAAAACCACAAAAAGACCAATGGAGCATAATTTACAATAAACTCGTTTATTAACAACAAAACCTTTTATCAATAATAAAACTTTGACCATCCACTTACCTTGGTGGAATTTATGAAAACAATATGAGAAAAACAATAACATTATCATAATCATTGAATAATCTAAGCTGTAAAACATAACACTTATCACGCCTCTTGTAATTCAATCATTGTACAACATATCTTTTTCTCATTTACCAGCCTACTAGTATCCGTGGGGGTCCATAGGGGTTCCGCTACCCGTTAACCTTTAACATTCATAATCAGTTTCCAGGGCCGTCCCCATACCCCGTCCGGTATGGGCGCCAAAACCATGAACCTCAATACCCCGTCCGGTATGAGGGTGAAACGGGCCGTTCCCATACCCCGTCCGGTATGGGCGCCAAAACCATAAACCTCAATACCCCGTCCGGTATGAGGGTGAAACGGGCCGTCCCCATACCCCGTCCGGTATGGGCGCCAAAACCATAAGATCTCCATACCCCGTCCGGCATGTGAGACCACAATTCCGGTAGGGTTCCCTACGGACCCGGTCCGTCCACCATCTCCCAGGATATCTAGTCAGGCTGACCCCCATAATACAATTATCAGTTTACACAATCTTTCATTTTTCCTTTTCCTCAATCAGCATCATCAATTCACATTTAAACAAGCAAATCGTAATTCATACCAAACAGACAACATACAGTATCAGTTTTTCAGTCATTCAACCCATAATTAATAAAAACGTAGTACATGCACACAAATCTGTAAAATGAACACATCAAACCTCATTTTGCATTTAAAGCTGTAAACAGGCCAAATAACAGTAAACCACCAATCACACTAGACTCGGGCTCCATTAGCTACCTTAAGCAATTTCACACATGCATTAATTCAAGAAATACCGTTTTATCATTTTGAACTTTAATACCGTGATAGGAAATAAGGTGAGGGGTCCTTACCTGTTTTCGGGATCCGAATACGATTCACAGTGCGCCTGCAGGCTGTCCCTAATTTTCCCCTGAATTTTTCCCGGGGAACTGAAACACGCTCACAGTACCTGCACGGGTTCCAAAAAAATCCAAATTAGGCCCAGGGCCTCTTTCGGCCCAAATCGCAACTCCGGCACGGCGGCTCCGCCGTGCTCCGGCGACGGCGCCGCCGCTGGCGGCGGCGAGTCGCCTCGGGTTGACTGTTTTCGGCCGTTTTTGGCCGAATTCGGCCACACTCGCATTGGTCCTTGTCAGAAAACAACCCTAGGGCCCTCGGGGGGCCAAAAAATCACGGAAAAACGGAGCTTACCGGCGGCGGCGCTCTCGGGTACGGCGACTCTCCGGCGAAGTTCGTGTTTTGGTGATTTGGCTTCGGTCAACCTGTAGAGAAAAGAATGGTGATCACGGTGATATAAAAATTGCATCGAACGGAGGCCGGGAAGGGCCTCGTCGGAGGCAAAAACCGAGAGGGGGCGCGGCGGTGCCGCTGGGCTTCGGCCGCGTATTCCGGCCGTTTGGCCGGGATTTCGGCTTCGATTTGGCCATAGGAGGAATCAGTGGGGAAAAACGAGTCGGGGGTATGAAATTTACCTCGATCGGCGGTCGGAAATTTCCCCGGTGCGGCGGCGAGTGGCGGCGGGTGGCGGCGGTCGGCCTCTGGTTCGTCTTCTCCGGCGAGCGGCTGGCGGCTAGGGTTTGTGGTCTGGTGTGGAGGTTCTATTTATAACCCCTTGCCTTTTGATCACAGCCGTTCATTTTGTTTTAATCTGGGCCGTTTGTTTTTGATTGAATCTGGGCCGTCCGTGCGATTGAATCTGGGCCGTCCGATCGCGTGATTGATCTGGGCCGTCGGATCGCACCCACGCGGATCGCCAGCGTGGCTCCTTTTGGAGTGACGCGGTCTTGCCACGTGGCAGGCCCTGGTTGGCCGGGACTGCTGACCGGGCCTGCTGACGTGGCTGCTGACGTGGCCGCCCTTTTTTTTTTTTTTTTTTTTTTTTTTTTCTTCCTTTCCGGGTGCTACAACCAAGCTCCCTGAGGTTACCTTTAATGTTTAAATATGGTTAAAATATACCTATTTTTGGTGCCGGCATTCCTTGGTCGGGACCATCATATTGCTTTCCCTCTAGGAAGAACTTGAGATTGAATCATTTCATTGTTTGAACCATGTTCAGAATTTCTTTTTCTTTTTTCCTATTAAATGCGGTCCATAACTTGATGTCTGTAGAATGGCTCTTTGAGACGGAAATTGTTATGGTGCTTGATACCATGTAGATTTCTATTTTTATGTTGTGCAGGAAAAGAAATTCCTGAAGCTGATGATGTGCAAAGAATGATGCTTCTTGCAGGTGCTGACCATGTATTGCATAAGGTTTGGGAATTCATTGTCTTTTAGGATATGGGTTTTCAATTTCCTTTACCATATGAATGTTGTTACAATCAGGTAGAGGTTTTATCTGAGGCCTAGGATCTGGCTTTTTTTGGTTTTTTTTTTGCCCTGAATTTCGACAATATGAACCAGGGTTTTAGACTTATCCCAAGAGGGTGCTGCAAGCTAGCAAGAGGTTGCCTAATTGTAACTGTGATGGATATTGTTGTGAAGTAATTATCATTTATTCCTTAATTAGTTGTCAGCCTGTTATTAACTTGTCATTTTCTTCCCTTCCATTGGGATTAGTCCGTCCATTAACAACTGTAAGATTTTTAGTTATCTTGTAAACATTATAGAGAACGGGGGAGATGAGAGGAAAATTTATTTGCTGTTTAGTTGACAGAGTCTTAGTGGCAGATACTAGGTAGTTCTAATGTTATGTCTGAAGCTAACATTTATTTTGTTGTTCTTATGATACTTCCCCATCTTAGGAGTGCTTGCTTGTAACAATCTTCTTTTCGGAAAGATTAATATTATTGTTTTAGTTTGTTATGACTCATCACTTTTAGTTATATACTGTGTCTTACTACCACAAAATTTCCAGGTGTTGTTCTGGGAGAAGGCACAAAGTGAAGTTGAGAGATTAAAGTTGAGGTTTTCACAGATATATTATAATAATCTCCTCACAGTAAGATCTTCTTAGTTGATCCTGTAAATTTTATTTTTATGTTGCAACCTCAACAAGTTAAAATTGCTAATATTATTCTTCATTCAGCTAATGAAACCAGTGGACGGACTGGAAGAGTGGCTTGACGCAGTGTCCACAGCCCGCATCCCTTGTGCTGTTGTTTCAAGTTTAAATCGGAGAAACATGGTCGATGCCCTAGAGCGGATGGGACTGTTAAAATATTTCCAGGTTAAAAATTTTTTGCTTAGAAATAAGAGAGAAGGCCACTAGTTCCTGTAATAGTCTATATATATGGTCCAGCTTGTGCAATCTGGGTTATTGTTTTGAGGGCCTAGTTAAAAGTTAAAACTTTTTCTGTTCAATAATTTTCTGTTACTGGCACAAACCTGCCATCTTCATCATTTTCTTTGTCTTTTGACCTCTGTTTGATCTTTTTTCCCTCAGGAAACTTGTTGCATTTTCGCATTTCATTTGTTATTTCTGAAGAAAGTCAAATAGAGCATTTGGGGGCCTGGCATAGTCTTTAGCTATATTCTCTACGAATGAGATTTGCCACTTCATTTATGACCACAATGGATCACTTAGTAATGAGAGCTTCCAATAAAATTTGCCATATTACATAGTTGACGCAAATTTATGAAAGTTTCTTTTCATTATTCCAGTTCAAACCTTTGCTGGTGTTTCCTGGAACTGACATCTGTATTTTTAAAACTTCAGGCAGTAGTTTCAGAGGAAGATGGCATGGAGTCAATAGCTCATAGATTTCTTTCTGCAGCTATGAAGGTATATCCACTTCCTATGATTCATGCATTAAATATGACGTTTATCTTATATAAATTTGAAGGTTGTCAGCCAGTAAGTCTATCACCAGTTGGTGTTATAGTTAATTTTCATGCATGACCTAGTATAAAATTTTTAATTTCTAGACTAATGTTTCTTCAAGATATTCCTCTTGTATTTGACAATGTTTAGCATGTTATCTGCCCTCAATTAAGATTACAGCATCCACGCAAAAAAATAAAAATAAAAATAAAAATAAAATAAAACTTAAGATGATAGCATGATATGAATAGGCTGAGGAATTTGCTAATTGTCTTTAGCATATAGATTTTTCAATTTCTTATTACAAGCCTTGTGCTGATTTCTCACTTAACTGATGAACTAATTCTGCTGCCGAGTTATGGAAGGCATGGCTAAGACCTGTTTTGGAGAAGGTTAAGAGCATTTACTGTGTTTCTGCGAGTAGGATTTCCAAAATGCTTTTTTTTTTAAAAAAAAAAGGATTTCCAAAATGCTTGTTTAGGCATCCCTTAAAAGCATTACTAGGTGCTTGATTCCTCTGCTTTGCATGTTCTGGTTCTTCTTGAAATTCAAAGCACTTAATAACATATGGTGGAAGTTGCTAGCAGAATGGTATCCCAGATAAGGCAGTTAAAAAAACACTGAAATGTTACTTGTTCTTTCATGAAATCTTTGAGCATGACATTGTCACTACGAAAATGAAAAACCAAGAAAGTGCTGATGTCACAGTTGTTTTTGATATGTTTGCGTGTAAGTTCCTTGCAGTTGGACCGGAAACCATCCAAGTGTGTGGTGTTTGAGGATGATCCCAGAGGCATAACTGCAGCTCACAACTGCACTATGATGGCTGTGGCATTAATCGGCACTCACCCCGCGTATGTATCCACCCTGCTACCACTTTATGCATACAACCATGTCCGTGCACACAAGCTGCTAGTATAATAGCTTTAGAAAGAAGCATGTATGAAAGCACATATTCATGTATGCACAAAATGCCTGCAACAACTCAAAACTATTCTTCTCTAACGTGTATCCTTATCTGTACATATGTTCATATCTATCCGGACCGGTGGGCAAATAGAAGTTCATGGTGTTTTCCTCGCCATATAAATTTGTAGTCTTTGCGCTGTACTAATTTACTGGTGTGGAGATCTGCAGGTATGATCTTGTCCAGGCTGATCTTGCAATTGGGAACTTTAACGAGCTTTCAGTGATCAACCTCCGGAGATTATTTGCTAATAAGGGCTCTACTTTCATGGACAGACAAAAGCAGATAATTAAGGATGCCCCTCCAAAAAGAAAGCTCACTGTTGACACCATCTTTTGATTCCATTTCACTCAGCTTGACATTCTTTCTTTTCCAATTTTCTCCCTGTAATTAAGCGTTCGAGCATCGTCTAATCTTGTCTAGCCTGCCCTTGTTTTTACCTTTCTCATTTAAGGACATTCTTTTACTATATATTGTACTAATAATTGTATGTATCAACTGTTGTATTGTGATTTAAAATCAGGAGTAGATGGAGATAGAATCTTGGCATTCTTGTTTCCTGGATGTCGATCATCCATCATTCTTTATCAACTATTTAAAATTTGTGTTTATTAACTTGTAAAAATAATGTATGCCTGTGCTATATGTATTATGTCAACTAACTTGGACAATCAATATATTCATGTACTTTATCAGCATAATATATATTTAATAATATTTTATTTATAGATTATTTTTTGATTTTCACAAAAATAGAGATTGGAGATTCAACTCTGTGACTCGTACCATTATTAATTTAAAAAAAGGATGTAAAATATGTGTATGATGAATTTTTACATCATATACGTACATACATTTTGTTATCTTTTAGTCTAATAAATTAATTTCATAAGATTTTATAAAATATTAAATAGTATCATATATCATAATAATTTTAACAAATAAATTTATGAATGTATTCTTTTTATAATATTTTTTAATATTTAATTTTTAAAAAAAATTAATTACAATAGAATTCTTAAATATGATTGTTATTTAATATTTTTGGTATTTAATAAAGAATTGGTTTTTAATTAAAATAAATAAATCTATTTAAAAGATATAAAATACAAGAACTTGGAACAATTAATATTAATTAAGAAAGAAAGAATGAAAGTCAAGGCTGACATGGCGAGGAAAGGACAAAGTAGAGGAAGTAGATTGGCAAATTTGGCTGCCCTTATCATCATCTTTCTATCATCTCTGATCTCTCTGCTTGTCAATCTAATGGTCTTTTTTCTCTTCACAGCAACAGAGATGCCAACTCGTTTCAGACCCTGAGAGATTTAAAGCCCCAAGTCTCATCCTTTTTCCAGCCTCCCAAACAATGTCTTGCATGTATAGCAGTACCAGCTCCGTGCCTTCTTTCTCTGCTCTTTCAATTTCTCCTCGGAAATCTCTATCGTCTTCGAAACCCCAAATTACTCGCTGTTCCCTTGGAGGTAGTTCCCAAACTCGGTCTCACATGGGTTGGTTTGTTTTTCCATTTTTCAGAACCTATTCTCTATGCTTGGTCTGGCTGCCGGGAAAATGTGGGAACTTGGAAATGAACATGAGTCAAACTTCCTGCTTTCTGGGATTTTTCATCATTTTGGAACATAATTTCTGTATTGCTTAGCTGAGCTGTATTAGATTTGATTTCACTACTTTTCTTTGCAATCAAATGCGGTATGAAGTCGCAATTTTTATTTCATTTCCTCTTTGTTAAGTGGCTAGAGCTAGTTGGGTAAGATTTATTACGGTTAATTGGGCTTAATTGTGCTCAAGCAAACTCTATTTTGAGTATAACTCATTCTTATGTGAATTGTTTATAAATTATCCTGGGGAAAAGTATGTTCATTCTTTTTTTTTTCAACTTTCAAGAGGATAAAATTTTACTATAGTTAGACATTACAGTTCAATAAGAAATTATTTTAAAACCCTTATATGGTGAATGATTGCTTGGGACTTAGGAGAATAGAGAAGGGTATTCAATGAAATTGTTGATATGGTTTGTGGGCATTGTTGATGGTGATATTTTATAGAAAATGAGGCTTACTTATTTGAGTAATTGGTTTGAATAGGTATGATTTTGCTAGCGTATCGGTGTAGCATAACAAAGTTGTAAGGTTGTACATAAAGTTGTTAGCTTTAGCTACAAATTAGGTGGTGGGAAATGTCTAACCTCATTGCCTATGCATTTCCAACTAGCATATGTTGCGGGTTTCGGAGTATGTCTGACCAATTGTGTTCAAGAGGTTATCATGAGTATTTGACATATCACATTTACTCACTATTCATCATGTTGATGGTTGTGGCTTCTAACCATCTATACAATTCTGATTATAGGGACAGTTGCTGAACCTAAAGTCGTTTCTGTAGCTGAGCCACTGTTGCTTAATGCTGTTAGAGGGAAAGATGTTGAAAGACCCCCAGTTTGGCTTATGAGGCAAGCTGGTAGATATATGAAGGCAGGTTTATATATAATTTTTTATGGACTTTTTTCTAATGCTTGTATTATGTGTTTGTAAGGTTCATTCAAAAGTTTTTCCCTTTGGTAAGTTGCCTGCAGATGGCACTAAAATTATGACTGAAAACTTTAACTTTATTTTTGGTTGTTATCACTATTTACCCTTCTTAGAAGAAAGGGTTTTGCCGATTAAACTTTTGACTCCCAACTGATTGAACAGATGCTTTCTCCTCTTCCACCAAAATGAGGGTTGCATGTTCTTGTGGGAATGAAAATGCTTGACAAGCACACGTGCAACAAACTAGGTTTCAAATTGCAAATGTAAATATCTTTGGTCGTATGGCTTCTGCTTGTTTTCTTTCGGCTGTAATTAGGAGTGCTCTTAAAGAATTTTTGCTTCATGCGTGTTTTATTTCCTCTCTCCGCAAGTTTGGGAAGAATTAGGAAAAGTAGAATGCATCAGAGAAGAGCTATTTTTGCAGGGTTATTGGTATTGTGGTTGTAGTAAAATGAAAGGCTCTTTAAGGACTTCTCCGACCTCTTAGCTACTCTGTGGTAGGATGACATTTTTGGCATTTCTTTGGGTTAAGACTTATGTGTTGTATATGGGTAACTCCATGGCTATTTTGCAAAGAGATTGGACTGCAGTCTTGTATTGTTTGTTGTTTTCTCTTTCTGTATTCTTTTAAGGAGGACCTCCTATTCTCTGTTGATATACTCTCATCCCTTTTCTCCTTGATAATTTTTATTTTTAGTTTGTGCTGTCGATTCTGTTTATCTTTTGGAACTTGCTATATCCATGCTTTTCATGATATCTTTTCTATCTCTATCGTTGTCGTTTAAGTCATTGTCATCATATACTTAGCATCTCCTTAACATATATATAAACACACATATGTTGACTTGGAACTCACATGCTGAGTACTTGTTATGATATAGAGTTATCAAATTATTTGCGAGAAGTATCCATCATTTCGTGACAGGTCCGAGAATGTTGATCTCGTGGTAGAGATATCTTTGCAGCCATGGAATGTCTTTAAGCCAGATGGGGTAAGATATTGTTCGTTTTGCGTTTATGCACAAACAAACCACACAAGCTTAGTGCTCTATATTTGAACCTGAAAATCATCATATCATTTACATTGCTGTTACTCATCTCTTTTAATTGGCTCTTACATCTTTTATGTTTTATATATTGGTTGGTCTCATAGGTAATTTTATTCTCAGACATTCTCACACCACTGTCTGGAATGAATATACCTTTTGATATCGTGAAAGGAAAGGGTCCTGTTATATTTAATCCACTACATTCAGCTGATGATGTTGACCAAGTCAGAGAATTCATTCCGGAGGAATCAGTTCCATATGTTGGCAAAGCATTAACAACGTTACGGAAAGAGGTCTGACTAGCCTTTTTTTCCCCTAAATTTATGTTCTTGATTGTTATATTGCCTTTATTATGCTGACTACTCCTTTTAGATATAACCTCCTATGTTAGTCGTATGTTCGGTTAGATAGTAATCGTTTGAAAGATCAACTCATTTTAACATCTATGGTTGGGAACTATGATTAGATAACCAAAATTAGGTTGAGGGCAACAAGATAACTACCAATAAATAAGGGTTAATTTTCTGGAAGGAGTTGTGAATGTACAGAGAAAAAATGATGGGTGCCTTAGGAACTTGGAATCATGAGGCCATTGTAGTCCACCTTTTGATCATTATTTCCCGACTTAAATCTGTATCTCGTAGCTTTTCAAGCTCTATGCAAGAATCAGGCATGTGTAACCATATCTCTGGCTTTTGCATATACATAATCCGTTGGAGGACTCCAACCAGATTTGCCATACATCTCGATGTGTTTTATGCTTGTTCAATAATAAACATTAGATAAATTCACTTATCTTGGTTGTAAGAATCATAGGAGTTCACCTGTGTGCTTTCTTTATAGGTAAATAATGAGGCAGCAGTGCTAGGTTTCGTCGGGGCTCCTTTCACGTTGGCATCATATGTCGTTGAAGGTGGTTCATCAAAGCATTTTTCAAAGATAAAAGGACTAGCTTTCTCTCAACCCAAGGTAAATTTTCTATCCTCTTCTGTTTAGGATCCTTAAGATCAAATATTTTATCTAACAGACTCTGCTAACCAATATAACAAAAATAATGGTCTAAAGATTGGTTGATACTACCTAGTGGCTATCTTTTCCTTCCATAGGTTCTCCATTCATTGCTTCAGAAATTCTCAACCTCAATGGCAAAGTACATTCAGTACCAAGCTGATAATGGAGCTCAAGCTGTTCAAATTTTCGACTCATGGGCCACAGAGCTTAGTCCTGTAGATTTTGAGGAGTTCAGTCTGCCTTACTTGAAGCAGATTGTTGATACAGTGAGACAGACTCATCCAGATCTTCCTTTAATACTATATGCCAGTGGATCTGGAGGCTTGCTTGAGAGGCTAGCTCTGACCAGCATTGACGTAGTCAGCTTGGACTGGACAGTTGACATGGCTGAAGGAAGAAGGCGGCTAGGAGCTGATATGGCAGTTCAAGGAAACGTGGATCCTGGTGTTCTTTTCGGTTCCAAAGAGTTCATCACAAGTCGAATAATCGATACAGTTAGAAAAGCTGGCAGAGGGAAACATATTTTGAATCTTGGCCATGGCATTAAAGTAGGGACACCAGAGGAGAATGTAGCTCATTTCTTTGAGGTTGCTAAAGGAATTAGATACTCGGATCTGGAATAACATAAGACACTATGCAAAATCTGAGTTTCATTTGTTATTAGACTCTTGTTTTAATCCCTTGATTCTTTGTTTTTAAGGCTGCTCCAAGGTGAAGAATTGCTTGGCGTTGTTAAAATTTTCAGTTTCTTGAATTCATTCTAAGCTGGATGACATTATCTTGACAATAATGGTGTACCAAAATGAAGAATTCAAATTTTGCAATGATAACACATGCGGCATTTTGACCTCTTGTGAACTTGAAGCATGAGGATTGTTGATTCTTTTTGAAGTCTTATAATGGTAAGCATATTATAATGTCCAATGAAATGGCATATTGATGTCCTACAGGAACAGTACTCTTGCAATTATCATCATCATAACTTGGGTTTAACAAGTAATTTGCACTCCTATTATGTTTAATACCAAACTTAATGCACTAAATCATCATAGAATGCAAGCCTTGCAAATTCAGCTTTACCATTTTAATCACCTGGAATGTAATAAGTTTTGAGTAAGCCAAAAAGCTTCTTTTTCTTTTTTGAATACAATATCCAAAATGATAAAAGTGGTAACTCTTTGAAGAAAAATTTCTGGACAAAAATATAGACAAAAGCACACAAAAGCTTCCTTCTCTCTCAAACATGGTCTCTCTCGCTATCCAAAATGACATTAACAAAGTGGATGGACCCAAAATAAAGAAGATATCCGCCATTCTTTAATAAAATGCTGAACTCCAAAGTCCTACTCTTACTATACAATAGCCAAAAGACTTGCCTTGAGAATACAGCTAATGGTAAAATTTCGTGTAGACTTTCCACCATGTTGATTCAGTGGTCCCATTAACCCAAAAATGTCCAACAAGGGAACCTCCAGCACACAAAATCACTTCAATCTGAATTCTCAACTGAATATCCATGGTTGCAGCATGTCCCTGTTTTATGGTAAAAAAGGTCAAGTTAGTAGTGGAAAATATCAAAACAATATAATGTGAGCCGAACTTGGTGAGGACAACTAGACAAATCAAGCCTTGGTTTCTAACCAGAAACTATGTCATACCATTCATGAGAAAACCCATTTCCTCCAGACCAGTAAATCCCATTACTGTCAGTTGAATCAAAGTCCTCGTAGTCTCCATAAGACTCAATCATTTGGAAGTGCTAAAATATAAAACAGTTAGGAGAAGGAAAGGGGTATATCCAGCTTGCATGACGATGATGTTTTAGTGAATATTCAGTAGTACAAACCTTATCCAATTTTCCAACCATAACAGAATCAGCTTCATCATCGACCTGCATTGATCATAATATCATTCTATAATCTTCAAAAACACAGATTTGGAAGTATGAAGTCATGGCATGCCCATATTATGAAGAACAAAATGTTATGAAACGCATTGAAGCTAAAAGGGATTGGTGGGCTCAATATTGACAATAGGAGTCAATGGAATTGAAGATATCATATTAAGGATTTCCCTAGACAATAAACACATTTGACCATGATTCTTTTGTTCTCCATTTCAATTCACAGTACAACTAACCAACCAAGTTCATGGATTGCCAATAAACAAGACAAATCATAGTCCAATTAACTTAAACATATCGTTGATCTCTTCAATATAAGCATTTTGGTGAACAGACCAGGAGATCAAAGTGCATCGATTACCTCAAACATAATGTTAACTTCTTCAATTAAAGCATTTAGATCAAAGTTCATTAATTACCTTGAACATATCTTTAACCTCTTCAATCAAAGCTTTTTCATAGGCTGAGCTCACTTTCTTAGATTGAAGGACATAAGGTAGCCTCTCCTGCAATACAAAAACCATATGTAACTTAGATAATCAGAGCAAGAAACTAATATTAAAACGATTCATGAGTATGATCCACAATAATTTTCAATTACTCAATACCTCCTCAGACATGTTCTTCCAAGTTTCAAAGGCTTCTATATCAATATTAATGGAATCTGCCAGCTTGCAGCTCTCCATAAACTTCTCCCTGTGTTTGGAAAAAAAAAAAAAAGCCATAACATCAACCACTTTTGTTCTACAAATTTTATATTTTGACATTGCTTCTTACTAAGTTCACATTTTTCACCAGTCCCTTTCTCCATTTTCTCAGCAACCAAACAGAAATTGCAGAATAATGAGAAGAAAATGGTGATTCAATGTATTAGCCATCAAATAGAAACCCGTTTATGCGAACGGGTGCTATCACAAAGGAGCACATTACGAGCAAGAGTCCGTCCACGAATCAGAGAGAAACCAAAATGGCCACACCAGAAAATTTTTCAAAAAAAAAAAAAAATTCCTTTCTCGAATATACAACAAACAAAAACCATATGAAGATTACTGGAAGTGAGAAAGCTTACACGAAGAACCGAAAAGGCGATCTGGGCTGCTCACTATAACTGCTCTGTTCGATAGCTTTCGGCTTCCCGCTAATGCCTTTGAATCTTTTAACTTCCTTCATCTTCTTCCCTTCACAATCATGCATGTCGGCCAAAGCAATTGGCACCATTACACCACATCGATCGCTGCATCAAAAACCCATCTCAAAAATCAAAATCATAAACTCTAAAGAAAATACCCCAAAGAGCATTAACGTAAATATAACAACTGTATAATAATATAAATATACATATACACATATGTATGTTGAATACGTAAATATATACCATTTTTCAAAAGCACTTCCATCAGGACCACGGGGAACTGCATGGACCCTTTTACGGGTCCTGGGCGGAATCACCATTAAAGCACCTTCTTCGAGCTCTGCAACTTTTGCTCGCTTAAAATTCCTCTGCTCTTATAATCGAACTACATGCTTATTTCTTAATTATTCAAAATCAAAAAATAACTCCTGAAAAAAGGTTAAATAGATTTCTTTTTTATCAATATCCAAGGAGTACTCCACTTTTTTATGTCACCACCCAATTAGAAAACGCCACTTGGCGAAAGTGAATACTAGTTAAACGAACGAATGCACTTTAGCAAACCCCAAATGGCGCGCAAATTTTTTCTTTTTCTCTACAAAAAATTGATTTTAGAAAAATTAAAAAAAAAAAAAGAGAGAGAAAAGAATTTCCCGCGATAACCTGAAAGTGAGAAGGAGGTTAATGGCGCATAATAATTAAAATAATAAGGTAATGGGAACGAACAGCCAATGAGAATCGGACACGTTGAATGAGGGGGATGATAGCGTCTTACAACTGTCAGAATCAAGCTACGTGAGACAGTGACGAATGAGAGAGGATAGTGGCCACGTCACCCATCACAGGCCGTCAATTTTAGTATTCTCGTATAAGACAAAACGGGATGGGGAGGGTTTTTTGCCGTTTTTGCGCTGGTTGCGTGTGCGATAAACGGGCGATTTGAGAATTGAGATTGATTGATTTGTTGCCGCTCGTAATTGTTTATTTCAATAATTATAAAAACATTTAAAGATTATAAAATTTAAACTGTAGTAATGAAATTTAAAATATATATATTTTTTGACTAATTTTGTTCACTAAAAATTATTTAGATTTTTGTAAAAAGTCAATTAGTTGATAATTATGTGAAGTTTAATTAGGGGTCTAATCGGATTTAACAAATCTCTCTTCAAATGATAACCTCGGAGTTGGTCATTAATGGTATTTGGCACTTCATATTGTAGTTAACCTTAATTACTTTTATGTATCTATAAATAGATATATATATATATATATCCATCTTTGTCTTCTAAACTTTTTGGTATATTTTAATAATTATTTTTAATTTTCTACTTATTTAATTCTCAATTTAAGTAAAATAATATATTAAAATTATAGTATATTCGTAATAATATAGTACACGACGTAACATTATTTAAAAATAACAAACGAAAGTTAAAATAATAAAATTCAGTTATAAAAAATTAATTATTTAAAAATATGCCTAAATACTTTGTAACTCACTATATTATTTGATTTTTTTATATTTACTTTTTATATTCTTCTTATTTTATTTTAATTCAATATTTTAAAAATTTTATCGATTCAATTTTCAATATTAATGTTAAGTGTTAGATTATCAATCATGTATTCAGTCGTTAATACTGGTTATCGAAACGATAAAAATTTAAAAATATATAATTAAAATAAATAAATAAAATAATTTAAAAATAGTACTTTGGCCGAAAAATTTGGATACTATTAGATTAGTTTGCGGGTGCTATTAAATATTTATATTTTCTTTTCACATTTTCTAATATCTATACAGAGTATAAGTTCATTCAAAATTTGAATTAGCAAAAAATTATAATTAAAATGTCAACAAATAAATGTGTATGTATATATATATATATATATGCAAAAGAAGTTTATAAAAATCCAAGAAGAAAATCATGAAACACTGCCAATTCAATCGGGACAGACAACATTTTAGATCTTCAACTGCAATATCTCAATGCGAAATTGAGAACACAACAAATAAACACCAGACAGCAGCTTTACAGTAAAACATACCCAAGAACCTCCAAGAAAGATAAATGAAGCAGAAAGAATATGTTACCACACAACCAAATACCACCCCCATATATCTCAATCTACTACCTACATACATATATATATATATGCATATGTATATGGTGATATATACGTAATAATATTTCAAGCTTGTGGCTTCTTCTTGCATTGCTTTGACAATGGAAGTGAAATGTGGATGAAACCAAATTTTCTCCTCTGAGCAAAGAACTGTTTTTGTTGAGCATCAACAATGTCTTTCTCAGCTCTTGCAGGAAATCTCAGATCCTCTCTTAGTTCCTGAAGCATTTGACTCAGGGCCACCTTCCTTCTCTCATGGTGTCCACCTTCGTTTTGTCCAGCTTCACTCATAAGCTGTTTTCTGCTAAGTATATCACGCATTGAAACTGTTGGCCGTAAACTAGGCTTCGAATCGCCGGTTATCGGAGGTGCCGGAGGTGTTGTTGGCTTCTCGAAATCATTCAACAACGAATGTAGATTATGATCAGATGGGTGGTGATGATCAGGAATCCATCTCCTGAGAGCTTCTTCAGCAGCGAGTTGCTTTTTGCTAGCCATGTCTATTCTGTTCAAAGCTTCTTCCAGTGCTTGTTTGCTGTGTTTAACTTCTTCTGTAGCTTCCTCCAGTTTCTCAAGAACATTCAGTTTAGAGAAATTGTGGTGCATGGCGTCCACTACTCTCTTGTTATAACAAGGTTTTGGCGGCAAAGGAGATGGCAGAGGTTCTAAGATTTCGTTTGATGTCAGAGCTTTCATTTCCGCCATGGCAAGAGCTTCTGCTGCTCGAGCTGCCTCTTCCATCTTCCTCGCTGCAATCAATCTCATCTCAGCAGTACTCTGCATCATACTCCCCTGTTTTTGCTCTCTTGAAACTCCACCAGCTACCTTCTTAATCTGCTCTTTTTGCTGATCACCCTTCAAGAAGCCGCCGCCATTGCTGGTCATCTCTGTATTGCAAGTTAGCCTGCACTGGCGTGTCTTCTCTACTAAGCTCTTCTCCCTCATCATTTTCTTATTGAGAGATTCAACAGACGACTGAATCACTCCAAGATCGTTTATGGTTTTACCAAGGTTCAACTTTGCCTGCTTCAGCTCCATTAAGATCATATCAGGAGATGATGCAGGGCATTGAGTACTGCTACTACTCAAGCTTGCCATCATAGTCTTCATCGTATTATCTTCTTCATTCTTGTTACTGCGATGGTGATCTTCGTTCATTTCTTTGATGTCTGATTGAAGTATCTGCTCTGGGACGGTCATGGATTTACGAGCTTCTTGCTGGAGCTGCCGTTTTAGCTCTTCAACGATGCGTTTTGTGGTTCCAAGTTCTTCAAGAACATCAAGAGTCTCCAGTTCTTTCACTATCAGATCCTTCTCAAGCTCCGCCGCCTCTTCCTCCACTTTCTTTATATCAAACTCTTCAACTCCATTCTGCTCCCACCATAACCAGAAAAAAATTATATTATTATAATTAATTCAGATTTCTTCTTAATCCGAACCAGTTATAATTTTGCTCAAACAAAAACAATAGTCAAACTAAGGGTATAAGTCAACTTAAAAAAGACAAAACACTTACGTAGGATTCCGCGAGCTTGTTATAAAATGGTACCCAAGATCCATGACCGCCGAACCGGGTAACTGCTTCCTTCACCGACCCGAATGGCGGCGACGTATCGATCTCCGCCCTCAAACTCACCTTCCTTATTCCGGGACGGGGACTCCCGCCCGGATATCGACCCGGATCCACGCAAAAACCGAAACTTTCTGCTCCAGGCTCCGACCTCACCTCCCGGATTCCCGGTGTTCGCGGGACTGCTTCCATGGCCGAGTCTTGGGGAGTCTCTGCAAATCTCATTGTCAACGCAAGAGCTCAACGAATTGAATTTAAATTTAAAGGGAAAGGGATTTAAAGAGAAACACATTGAAATAATTAATTGCAGATTCTTTAAAAAAAAAAAAAAAAGGTGGAAAGGATTTCTGGAGATTGTATTGTGATGATTGTGTTTTCAGGTTACTGAGTCATGACTCGCCGAAAAGAACGAAACGAGACAGACTGGGTCCACTTCGCACTCAGTTACCGAGTAGGAAGGGGATGGCTTTTTCTAGGAGTGAAGGGATGAGGGTAAGACTTACAGAGCTTAACACGTGGCTATTTATGAGTGGTAATACATTAGAAAGTCAAACGACGTTGTGTTTTTGACCACAAATTAGCTGGAAAGGGAGGGAGAGCCACGTGTTACTGGATGCAGAAGATCGTTGACTGGAGCTTGACTTCGTCGCGGTGATTGCCGGTTTTCTGGAAGCTATCCGGAATGCAGTTACGTGTTTTGCTTTATGGAAAGGGAAAGCGTTT
>NW_019014673.1:626312-672853 GCF_000150535.2 Carica papaya
GTGAGTTCGTGCTATCACAAAAAAAAATATAAATTTTCTTTTTATATGAGTTTTTCATCAACTAAAGTTTCAAAATTATTGTATATAATAATTAAATAGTATGAGTCGGAGAATTAAGAATTTTATGAAGGGATATCTCAATCATGTTATACTGTATTATTTTCAAATGGTATGTACCTCTAACTTTTTTATATTTTTTTATTAAAATATATTGAATTCAATTAAAATGACTTCCCCGTTAAATTTTCTTACAATCTCTTCTCTTATTTCTCCCATATATATATACACATATATATTATCTTATTAAATTAATTAATTATCATAAAATTTAAAATACGTGGATAGTAAATGTACGGGTAAGAATTTAATTTATAACATGATGCCGAATGGTAGATCCTATACATGCATCACCTTTTCTCTTCTTTGTGAGTTTTTTGATAATTGGAATTCCTTGAGAAAATTAATTAATTATTTTAATTATGGGTGATTAATACTCGAGGTTATCTTTAATCATGATTTATTATTATCACGATTGCTACCTAGTGGTGATTTTCATTGATTGTTATGATTCTTAATTTTTCTTTTAATGTAAACACACACACACACACACATATATATAGTCTATTGTTGTAAGATATCATATAATATATATATATATATATATATATATATATATATATGCGTGTGTGTTTATCATAACAATAAATTTAGGCTAATTAAATTTATGTTTTAAAAAATTATTCAGATAAATATACAATTAATTTTGAGAAATAACAATTTAATCTTTCAAATTTTCAATTCATTTCATTAAATTATCTGTAATATCATTAGATATTTCAATTACATCACGGGGGAATAAAAAATTCAATATAATAAACTTATACACCAATCATATACACAAACACCACCTATCTATTTATTAATTTTAAATATTTTTATGAGATTAATTGCACGTATATTTTACATCTTATATATTACACAAATAATTATAAACTTGTGTATATATATATATTGATCCTAGTGTCATTTATCTCATAAAAATTATAATCAACCTTCGTAGTCCATAAAAATAGAGATCATTTTCTTTAGATTTAATCTAATACTAGCTAGTATATAGCTATCAAAAAATGAAAATATGTTCAAAAAACGAAACTCAAATTGGAAATTGTGAGTTCGAAGGCTTTAAAATTAAGAGTTATATTTCATTTATAAATTTCTATCAGATTTTAATTTGGTAATTATTTAATAATATTATATAAATTTTGAAAAACTATATATATTTAGTTACAAAAAAGTTCAAATAAACTTTTGGGTGTGTTGAAAGTTGAACTCTGACCAATTCGAGTGAAAACATAAGTAAAGATACATAGACCTACATTAAAAGAATGACAACTGAGTTGTAGTATGTAGGTATATATGTACATATAGAATTATTAGGATTCATATATCTGATTTATTTTTATATTTATAAATGTCGCATTCTCGTTGGGACATTTATAAAAGAATCGAGAGGAAAAAATTTGTTAACCTTATTAGGGTTTCTTTGTTTCTCACATCCTTTTATTTTTCTCACTATCTTTCTCAAACACATTAAATACAAAGTTATGTTCTTTCAAAATTTTGAAGTCGTGAACTATACGAGGTTATTATTTAAGTACTTATATTCGATTAGTTTTTTTAGAGCAAATTTTGTTCTAAATAATTTATTTTTTTTTGGTAGTGAATTTGATTGGCATTCTTGTTGCCTTCATGAATTTAAAATTAGATATTGATGAAAGCTGATAACATTTATTACATATAATATAATTCAAATTCAACATCTTGAGTTATTAAAATTAAACACATTTGAGGAAAATAATAAATGGTATGTACATATACGTGTACATAATAATTAAATGCTGATTTAAGATATTTCTCTTGTAAAGCATGGATTGTATTTTGGGCACAATTTCAATGGGAGCCAAAAATTAGAATCAAAATAATAAAATACCCTTTAACACTAATTAGATTAATACACTATCAAGGTCATGTTTGTGGTCCATCAATTGGTCCTAGCAAAACCTAGTTCATTCATAACCCAAGATCGGCATCAAATTTTAGGGGTCCCAAACATTTATTATATACCCAATATTATAAACCTAAACCATATTTATATATATATATATATACACACACACAACATTACCCACATTAATTTCTTGAGAAATAATATATATATATATATGTATGTATATACGAATTTAACGAGTTATCATCTCTCCCCCACCCATAATAAATCATAGCCTTTGATGGGGTACCACTCCAAGTTCTCATTTATGATGGGTTTTGGCTCAACCCTAACCAAATTTCATCACTCTCAACTGTTTCTCTTCATCTTGATCAAAATCAACGGTCCAGATTAATCCACCTCCCCCCACCTAATTAATGACATACACATTCTTCCAAAATATTATCAATTATGCAGCTACCCCAAGCATTAATTTAATTTAAACATTTACTTATTTTTTTTAATAAATTAAATAATAGATATAATGTATAATTCAATTCAAAATTATATATACATATATATTTATATTTATAATAAAAAAATACATGCACCAACTATTTAATTAAGTAATAACTAATTAGACAAATTAAGTTATTTATTAGTAATTAATCGTCCCAATTATATTGTCATCATATGTCAAAATCAGTCCACCATCTGTGTATTGTCACTCTTATATAATAGATTATTATGTCTAAATTATTCGATTGCAAATTAAAAAATATCTTGTGAATTCAAAATATAATATACACATCATGTCATCATCATATCAAAATTAATATATATATATATATATATTGAAAGTTTAGTTGGAAGTTAAGGGATTGGATTTTTTTTTTCAAATAAGAAATGTTAATTACGAAAACTCCCTTTATTTTACCCACACGTAAAAAATTCAGTGGTATTACATATATATATATATATATATAGTGTAAATAAGTAATGTTAATTAGGGCAACACTTACATTTATTTTCCATTTCTAAATTTAGGCTTTATACACAGTAAAACCGCTTTCATACCATACAGTCCCACCTATAAACATGGCCGAGTTATAAAATTCTTTCAAAGTGTCAAAGTGTGTGCATATGGTTATTATTTTATATATTTAATATATATATATATGTATATATATATATATATATATATGATGGTTGCTAAAGGGACTTAAATTAAACCGTAAACCACTGGGGTAGCTGGCCAAAGAACTCTCACCCAGACGAGACAGATTCTAGTTCTTTACAAAAGCTTCAACTTCGGCTCTTGAATATTTTCATACCTGGCAAAAAGCAGCAGCAAAGATTTAGCAGAGAACCTCAAAGAGAGAAACAGGGGAAACCCTAAAACCACAAAGAAGAAGAAGATATGCCTTCAAGCTTTGGTACCAATTCATCTCCCAACACCATCACATCTCATCATCAACAATCTCACCAAACCAAGAAACTAGACGAGAAATTTTTCTCCAGACTGGTGACTAAAGAAAACTCAAGAGCCAACTCTTCTTCAAGAGTCTACTATAGCGGCTCAGTGTCGGTGCCCTTTATGTGGGAGTCACAACCAGGTACACCTAAACATTCTCTCTTCTCCGACACCGTTTTGCTCCCTCCTCTCACCCCTCCTCCTTCCTATTACAACTCCAAATCCATCCAAAAACAGTCTATCAATAAACAAACCCTTTTAGCCTCTCTCTTCTCCAAGCTTATCGCCACCTTAAAGATCAAGAACCCTAACAATACTACTCTCTCGTCCACCTCTTTTTCTTATTCTACGTCGTCGTTTTCTTCCTCATCCTCATCTTCCTCCTCTTCCTACTACTCGTACCAGTCGTCCGGGTCGAAGAATAACAGCGGGAAAGTAGCCAACCGGGAGTCCTGCCGGCGGCCACGTCGGGTTCCTTCGTGTCCAGGACTGAGATTTAACCACGGTGATGGTCAGGATCGCCGGAAAGAACACGATACTACTTTGTGCTTTCATGGTAGACGTAGATCAGGTAGCATGAAGAATAATGCTGTGTTCTCCATTGTCGGCCATGAATGATGTAAGATCAAGGTTAAGTTTTAATTAAACAAGGTATTGAATGGTTGATTAGTAGGAAATATTAATTAGTTTGTTAATCATTTTTATTTTTTCTTAGAATTTTGAAGCCGTGTAGAATCTTCACTCTAGATTCGTGGTGTGTTAATTAGTTAATTATATCTTGTTTGGTGTCACTGCCTGGTCCGTGCCCATACGTTTGTTGAAGAAATTAATATATTTTAAACAGTAATACACAACATTAATTATAATACATAATTTTCAAATGAAAATAAACAAAAATTTAAACCCATAACTAAATTAAATTGATTAATTAGTTAATTAATTAATTACTGGTTGTGATTTTGGGTTAGGTTGATTAATTATGTCATTTATTAGATGAAATTTAATTAACTATATTTTCAGAGGATGGGGAGGTGGGAAAATTTAAAACCTTTGTACTTAATGGGAAACCATTGTTAATTAATTAACCATGTGCTCACATTTATTGCTGCCACCCTTTTTCTTGATTTGATTTTCTGTATTTAACATGGATATAATTATTTAAATATAATATTTAACAAATTATGATACCTTAATATAGTGTAAATTAATTATTATTATTATTTTTAATTTCTAATAAAATTTATAATTAAATAAAATATATAAATTAATTGTAGAGAAATTAATAAGAATTAACAATCTTTTTTATAAATTAAGAGAAATGCATTAAATTTAGTAGCCACCAACTCAAGTTACAGTAAGATTAGAACATTGAATTCAAGACTATATCTGTCATAGATAATAAATAATATAGATGAGATTAAAGAAAACCACATTGATCAGCTCAGTGAGTTTTGATTCAAAGATAAAACCATTAATGAATCAAAATTTTCTGCTCACCTCTGTACTAAACATGGATTAACCTAACAGCTCTAAAACCTAAAACCATTTTCGATCTTTTTACAACTACTGTACCGCAATTTACAGAATCCAAAACTCCATTGCAATGTCCAATTTCAAGAATATGTAATATTGAAGAAAATGCTGGGCTTAAAACTTGATTGGGTTGTGAGAAAATTTGGGGTGAAGTTGTAGAAATGGCCCGAGAAAATTGTAGATTTCAAGCTCGAAAGCAACGGACTCATTTCTTTTTTAAAAATATAAATTTTTTAGCAAATGAAACCCATCAATTTAATTATATAAATAATTAATATCCGAAGATTAGCGAACAGAAAAGAAAGAAAAAAATTGAAAATCTAAACTACATGCATGGGATCTTAGAAGTTTGAAGACCAGATAATATAAAAATGCACAGATTGTCAAATGTTGGCGCCGCTTTTACTATGACAACAAAATTATCACGATAAATGGAGACCCGTGTGGACTTGGACACACACACACACACAGAGATACATACATACATATATATATATATAATATATTTGTTATACAGTACAGCTTAGAAAGTATTGCTCTATGTTCATGTAGTTTTTAGTTCATTTACTGTTTTTAGTTTGACCGCCCTTGAATATACATGTTATCTTTATAATATAGTGTACATAAAATTGTAAATATGGATTGCTACCAAATGTGGATATATATATATACACAAACATGCCCATTACTAATAAATATGGATATACGTGTGTGTGTATATATATATATATATAATACACATGCGCATGTATACGGTTGATTAGCACGTGGAATTTGTATTTCTACAGCTAATTACTACGTAGAATTTCTGTTATATTTCACAAAATTGAAATTAAAACATATTATATATGTATATGTTTTGACCGTTCACACAGAATATACATTGATACAGCGTGTATATATATATATATACGGGGAGATATATAACGAATGTTTGTTTGGTATATAAAATGTTGAAAATGTGTGCGTGCATATATATATAGGCATGTCCTTTGATATATCCAAGATTTTTTCTGATGTTTTGAAGACTATGAAATTTATTGATATATATATATATATATATATTCGTATAGATAGTCAAAAGTATTGTAGAGATGATTTAAATGAAGATGAAAGTTGGGTAGCTGGTTAGGTTGGGGAAGACTGAACAGAGGACTGGGGAGCGTCTGTTGACCCTTAAAATATATTTGACCATAATTATTCTAATTTAATTACTCTTTTTTCTATTAATTATTTTATTATAGATATGTTATTAATTATTTTATATATTTATGTTGTAAAGTTATTGTAATATATATATATATATATATTTGTGTGTTAATTGAAAATAATTATTACATACGTGCTTTAACAACACATTTAAGTTGAATGTTTGATCCTATAATATTGTAATTAGTTTACTTTAAACTCTTATAAAAATATGAAATAAAAATTTAAAGTATATCAAATATATATATATATATATGTATATATTCATTCTAATAATTTATATATTTCTGTCAAAACGCCTAATAATTCTTCTAATAGTGTTAGATTGAAGGGTTGACAAGTGAAAGGATTCTTGTGGTACTGTGAAGTAAAGTTCCTAGATACATACATATATATATATATATATATATATATAAACGTCGTAGGTGGTGTGTCTGAAATATCAGCACATGTGCGACTGTAAATTCCTAATATATATATATATATATATATATATATATACCATCAAGTTGCTATCTACAAAGCACAAATAAATGTACTTCTCCAAAGAGTTGTTCAATCTTTTTCTTGGTATAGGTCATTCAGAATGCTACCAAAGCTAGCGAAATGTTTGAGATATATATATATATATATATATATATATATAATATGAAATTGATTATGGCATGTTGATGAATTATATATATATATATATTGCGGATTGTACACGGCGATGGGAATATTAATTTAATTTAGCGAATATAATTTTGGGAGCAAGATCCCAGACATGGTCTTTTTAATCAAAGATGGCTTCTTGATTTTGACAAGAAACTAACATGCGCACCTCCAAAACAACCTACTACGTTTATAATTTTTTTTGTTTTAATTTGGATCATTAACTTAATTAAAAAAAAAAAAAACTGGCTATATAATATATATATATATATATTACATAAAAAGTTGGTTTAGATTTAGGTCTCCGCAAAGTGCACATGGTTCTCTCACAGTAAACAAGCTTGGTTATAATATATATATATATATATAGAGTCAAGTGGTGGGTTTAATTAGATTCCGAAAGTCAAAACATGTAAGGGACTCACACGTGGGCAGCCATGAAAAGAGCTGTAAATGTCAATATATATGCAACATTAACCCTCTGATTTCTGGCCTCTTCCTCTGCTCATCTCCATTGAAGTAAGATCCGTAAATCATAGACTATATAGTATATAGTGACTGTAAGTATCTTCTTTAGATCTTCTTCTTATTTCTCTGCAAATTATAGCCGACTCTGACAAACAAAACATAATTAACTTCTTCAGCGTACTATATATATACTATATACACAGTAATTTAACATTATATATATATAGAGAGAGAGAGAGAGAGAGAAAGAGAGAGTCTATTTAATTAGTTTGGTGGTATATATCTTTTCATGATATTATAAGTATAATGGACTACCCTTTCATAGTATCTCTTGCCTTTTAAGCACTCTTCTCCTTTCTCATCTCCTCCTCTAACTTCTCTTCTTATTCTCCTCAAACCCTTCTCTCTGATCTCTCTCTCTGTCTCTCTCTCTCTCTACCTCTCTGCAGCTTCACCTCCATACCTCTGAGAGCATGCCTATTCAATGTCATCAAGAGAAAGGTAACAACCATTAACAACCATATATAAGTCTTTTATTTTCTTGAGCAGGTGTTCATCTTGGTTAATTTGTTTAATTTAATTTTGGATCAGGGAGAGATTTGATGAAATAGGGAAGAAGATCAAGAGAGAAGCAGACCATGCAAGTCAATTAATGGGAAGAAGACACATGTTGGGTCCTCCTGGAACCCTAAACACAGTAACTCCATGTGCAGCCTGCAAGCTTTTGAGACGCAGGTGTGCTCAAGAATGTCCCTTCTCTCCCTATTTCTCTCCTCATGAACCCCACAAGTTTGCTTCCGTCCATAAAGTCTTCGGCGCCAGCAACGTCTCCAAGATGCTAATGGTATACATATACATACATACATACATACATCCCTCTTATTCAAATTTGCATATACAATATAGTAATGTTTGGTATGTCCATTAATCTTAAAAGATATTTTTATATTATAATTAATGTTTTATTTATCGCTTAATTAATAAATGTAGGAGGTACCAGAAAGTCAGAGAGCAGACACGGCGAATAGTCTAGTGTACGAGGCTAACGTGAGGCTAAGAGATCCGGTTTACGGATGCATGGGTGCAATTTCAGCTTTGCAGCAGCAAGTTCAATCTTTACAAGCTGAGCTAAATGCTGTAAGAGCTGAGATACTGAGATACAAATATAGGGAACCTAATATAATTAATATAGCATCTACTTCTTCTTCTTATCATCATCATCATCATGTAGCTTTGCTCCCTTCTGGGATTGTTTCAATTGCGGCTGCACCACCACCACCACCAGCACAAGTCCTGCCGGTGGCACCCTTGACGCCATCTCCTCCTACTGCTTCCTCTTCTTCTTCTATGTACACCCAACCAACCACTGCCACAAGCTATAGCAGCCCGGTTTCCAGTGAAAATGTTTCCTACTTTGGCTAAATTTAAATTATTCAAACCTAAATTCTGGGTTAATTAATTTAAACTCTAAAGATCTCATCATGATCTTCCCTTTTCTTTTTTATTTTCTCTATATATAATTATTATCAATCAAGTGGAATAAAAGGATCAAGAGATAAAATTCAAGACTGGTATATATAAATTTATTGGATTTTTGTTTTTGATTTTACTCACTTCAAAATTATTTCTTACTTTATATATAGTTATGTATATACATATGATGTTGGTTAAAATGTTTCTTTCTTCTCCTTTTTTCCTTGTGAAATTTCTTGTTCTCTACTTCTTTTTATCTTTCTGATATTTATTTTAGAAGTATCAAAAGTTTCTAATTGCTGAAAGGTCGCTAGTATACATATGTTAATTTTATGTCTATATATATATATATATTCTCTTTGTGTATTGAATTTTCTTCTTTTAAATGAAGTAGAGTGTAGAAATTAAATGATCTACAGAGGAGATTACGGTAACCTTATGTTCATAACATTACTTATGAACATTTTTTTGAGCCATTACATGTTAATGTTCATAGAATTACAGTCTTTTAAAAAAGTATATATAATTTACCCATTGAAAGAAAAAATTAATGTTAACAATTAATCTTATGAATTCGAAATTTAAGGAACATATATTAATTATTTGATTCTATGCTGCTACTTAATCTAACAGTCACTTAGTAATTACATAGTAATGTAAGTTAGGTCAACCCCTCATCCATATATATATATATATATATATATATATATATATATATATATTGATCGACTCGAGTAGGACCAATTTTAGCGTACAAGGTAATTGCTATGTAAGCATGTCTCACGTGCTCAGTGTATGATGGTCTTCGGTTGAGCTTGCTAGATTCAGTGGACCAAGCTCGGGCTATACTTATAATTCAATTAATTTATATTTCGTATGATATTATACTTTAAAATATTTTTAAATAGTTTTCAATTTTAAAATAATTTTATTTAGACCTAACTTTAATTTAATTAGACAGAGGAAATTAGTGTTCGATTAATATTATCGTTAAGATGATATTAACAATGATTATTTAAAAATTAATATTATTTTAACATTAATCTTTTTAAAAAATACAATCCGATTCAAATTAAATATTTCATTACATAAATTTAGCTTAATGAAATCTCGTTTAAAATTTGAATTCAAGCTTGATTTTAAATAATCTCAAGCTTGTATGGGAACCCAATTACCTCGAGTTCAGAATTTAAATTTATTTATATAAACATATATATCCTATATAATTTTTAATATTTACTATTTTTTATTCTTGGATCCAATAAACATATTTGATTAATATTGCATGGGTAAATTTTGAGATAATAAAAAAGTAATTAAAGTTTGCGCTAGAATATCAAACATTTAATTAAATAATTAATATGTTTATTTTTTTTTAAAAAAAATTATGACTTGAATTAAATTTTACTCTTACATGTTTATTTACTTAAAAAATTATTTTTACTAAATTATAATTAATGTATGTATATTATTTTATTAATAAATATATGAATTTAGTAAAAAAAAAATTGTAGGAGAAGTAAAATGCAAGCAAGCTGGTTGATTATTAATGGGTATATCTTGGTAGATGTGTGTACGTGTGTGTGTGTGTGTGTGTATGTATATGTACATGGTGAACTTTGTGAAGCAATGTGGTGAGAGTGTATTGGTTGAATGGTCAATAGATGCAGCCAGCTATGATATTTATGCTCTCAATGTTTTGAGGTTTCCTTGGCGTGTGGATTTCAGCTTCAACAGAAATTCTTTCATTTTATTTTTCTACATGTGTCCATGCATACGTTTATATATATATATATATATATATATATATACTACTTTTAGCCTTGCATGAGCATTTTTGGCACGAACCCTAAATTTCTTATGATGTAATAACATATTTGACTATTGATCGATGTTTAATTATAAATAAGGATCAAATTCAAATATCGAAAGTAAATAACATATTAATAATATATATGTACAAGTTGCAATTATTTGACAATATATATGTATAGTTTATAGTGTATAAGTAAAATTGATGGGATGTAAGACTAGGTATCTAGAATCCCTAGAGGATTTGATGGAAATTGGTGTTATGTCATGGTTGCTTGAAATGGTGGCATGAATCTTGCATTTGTCTCTATACAACTCATCACCCAAATGAAAAGTTATTCTATATGTAATATACATATATATATATATACACACACACACACACACACACATATGTATACACTGTTGAGTAGAAGATAATTCATATATAGATCTATTCATAAGTTAAAAATCTTCTTTCAATTTATTCAAAATATTTCCTCTCTAATATAAGCTTACCAATCAATTTATTGTGAGTTTTAAATTGAGTTGTAATTATATTTTTAGTTATTGTAATTAATCAATTGATAATTTTACTTAAAAACAAATTGAAAAGCTTATATGATTAAATCCATCATTAATCTATTCATGTTCCAATAATCAAGTCCAATAGCATATTATTAAGTTCAATTAATTTTTCTGATCCACCTGGTCCAACAAGGCTTGACCCAATTGAGATTTGAAATTGGGTAAAGAGTTTAATCTTTGTTCATCTCAGTAATTAATATGAACCCGAAGATTAAAGAAGATACATTTAAATTTAATTAACCAGAAAACCAACCTTCCTTTTTACTTAGCAAACATATTTAAGACCTCCCAGAAACAGGAAAAGGAAAAGGAAAAAAAGAAACTTGCTCAGGAAACATATATAAATCTTGAAACCCACCCACGTATCTATATGCCTAAACAAACCCACCTTATTCTTTCTTTTAATGAAGCTCAATGACCCAGCATTTAAATTTTAAAGTTAATTCACCCTCCTGCAATTCTTCCTGATCTCTCCCCTTGATCCCGTGAGGGGTTTGATATCTCCCATCTTGATCATGGCAGAAACAAAATCAGAGTTAAAGGCTCCGGGGTTGTTACTATAGGTGCGCACCAGAGAATCAGTAGAACCGCCGTTGAAAAGCTGCTGATCAGAATGGAGCAAGCCTTTCCTGTTGATCAAATTCTGAAAATAGTTGTTGTCAAAATCTGTGGGAGTCTGCAAGTCAAGCGGCGCCAAGTTATCATCTCCAGATCCAGAGCTCCTCGGACAGTTCCCTTGTCTTGTTGTTGCGAAAGAAGAATCAATATTGGTCTCGTTGTATATGCGAGCCCTGAAATTCGTGCACCTTGCTTGTCCAATCGTGTGGGCCCCTGAAAAAGCAGCTTAATAAATAAGCAGCTCAAATGGTAAGCAGAAGTTGGAATTTAGAGAAGGGGACTGACCGGAGAGAGCAACCATGTCTCTGGTGGAAAGACCCACGTTGCTGAAACTGGAGATAAGCTGGTTTAGGTTTGAAGTTGGAGGAGGGATGTTTCTGTTTGCAGCGGATTGGCTTGCTGTTCTTGCATCTCTTCTCCCTACCTTGACTTCCCACTTTGGTCCTTCAAGCTATTAAATTATTTTTCAATCAAAATTTTGTATAAAAAGATTATCCCAAATACGCTAACAATCATATAATGTAAAGAATAAAAAAAGATACAAAAAGTTTTACACTATAAAAAATGAGAGTGTATTTACCAATAAAATTAAAAAAAATTAAATTAATTTCAATTGATTTTAATACGATTAAAATACTAAAAATATTTAATATGATCGGAATATGATAAAATAAAAAATAAAAAATAACGAAAAATATAAAATTTACGTAGTTTGACAGAAATATCTACGTTTACCAACAAAAAAAAAGTTTTTTATTATAAAAAAATAAAATTATATTATCTGATAATATTGTAAACATTATAGGCTCAAAATATTAGATATTTAGTATGACTAAAATAGTGAGAATATTTAACATAACCAAAATATAAGTAGAGTACTAATTAAACCAAAATTCAAAGTCATATCAACAATTCCAATACTTAAGTATAATATATAATTACCCACCTATACCAATCTTTTAACGAGAAGATACAAGAAAACAGAGGAGCTTACAATGGAAACAGAGTCTCTAGCAGCAATGGCCAAAATGTCAGCACATGAAACCACACCAGGACACACATTCTCCACCGCCGACTTGATGTTATCGATCACTTCGAACCCACGAGCCGATCTCCGATTGGGAGCTGCATTTTTCTCGCCGGTGAAGGAGGATGTGTCGTCAAGTAGAATCGACCCGTCGCATCCCTGCATTTCATAAATAAACACATCTTTACAGTATATCTATACGTGTATACACGTGCCATGCTTATATATATCTTGGGAAAGTACGAAATTATAATGTTAAAGATCTTGTTCTACTCGGTTTGGTATATTTTCATACGTTGACAAAACAGTCATGGAAGAACAAGCGAAGAATGGAGGCACCGATTCTTTTTTCTCTGTTGATGGCGGATTGCATGGTGGATTTGACAGTGGGGAAGAGTTTGGAACAAGAACGAGAGTAAAAATTTGTTGAGAGCTGAGCAGTTGTGCTTCCCGTCAGCATAACAAGAACAAGCAGAGCCAAACTCAAAATAGACCTAGAAAACAGAGAAGTCGCCATTGATATAGTTAAGAATTTGGAATATTGTTTGCGGTGTATCTGGATGTGTTGGAAATTAAGTGTAGAACACACATATATATATGTATAGAGAGAGAGAGCGAGAGGTGGCTTAAGGGTTGACAGGTGACCTAACACGTAGACTATATGTGGGTTGCATGGCGAATTTTTTCATGAGTTATAGATTAATCAAAACGTATGTACTATTTTTTGAGTAAATGGAGAAAATTTTAGCTGAATAATTAATGAAAGATTGGTGAGTAGGCAAGGTTTGAAAATACGTTAAGAGTGAGAACACAGTTATGCTATTAAAAGATACCCAGATGAAAGATGCTGTAAGCTTAGACAATTCTTAACCGAGTAAATAATACATTGTCAATTGAAGTAGATATATATATATATATGTTTATGAGAGTTTTGTCAAAAACTGTGGCTATCAATTACTAAATCAATTAATATTTAAGAATCTTAATGCATGATTTGATGGAACCGGAGGCAGACGTGATTTTACACGTTAAGGCAAAGACAAAGACAAAGTTAACCGAGGTGAAAGTTCTTAAAACGAATTAAAATAGAACCTTAAAGGAAAAGTAATATATATACCTATATATATATATATAGACATATTTCTGGTAGTACTCTTCTCAGTTTATGTCAATTACAGCCAAGCAGATAGTACTTGCGGCATGAACGCGTTAATAATCTTATCTTACCGTGCATGTTGATTGATTCTTCCATTTTTCTTCCATTCACACACTCACAGTCAGAACTTCAATGATTAATTAATCTACTCGGTAACTTGAGCTTGGACAGTTCATTACTCGAGTTTAACAAATTATTTTGTTCAATCTTCTTGGATTTATCTAATTGAGTTTGAAATTCTAAACCAGACATGCATGCAAGTAACTATGTGTGTCTACATATATATATATATATATATGTACACATATAAATTTCAACCTTCTAGAAAGACTACAAATTAAACAGGACGAAGATGGGAAGAGCAAGCAAGCGAGAGAGAGAGAAAGAGTCACATTGATAGCTAATTTAATAAATTAAATTGATGAAAAACCCTAAAAAATTACATGGAAGATAATATATAGACATGATAAGTTAGGTTCTTGTCGATTGAAATGTGAAAAAGAAGGCCGGTGCTTGTAATTTCAAAAGTTGATGTAAATTCTTTGTTAGAGACAGAGATGCATGCATGTTAATTATTTTGTAACTATCTACTAATACTCTTGTTTATTTACATAAATACTTTTTTGCTACGTAATTATATTAACAGTAATATTTTACACTCGAATCTATTTTTATAATAGTAAATCGTATGATTCGATATAATTTATTTTTATTTAATCATAAGATTAAGTATTCATATAATATGTTTGGAAATAAGGTTTTTTTTTATTTATTTAATTTAATTATTTACAATATTATATGATTTTTTAAATATTTTAATTTTTTATTTTCTTTTTTGAAATTATATCTATGGTAACATTAAAATTAAAAATCTTTCTAATTTCAAAATGTTACATATAGTAATCAAATTCAAAATATAAAAAATAAAAATAAAAATTACTACCTAAACTAATTCCTTTAGTTAATCAACGCATGGTACAATGTACTCCAAGCTTGGTTTTGGTAGTCTATATATATAATGTACTTTCTACCTAGTTAACTCATATATATATATATATATGTAAGTATGTATGTATGTATGTAGCATCATAAAGAGTTTCCACGTAGGCTGCTTCCTCCAAGTCCAACTCCCAAATTCTAAAAGTTTATGATCTTATTTTGAAAATTCCATGTTTATAAGTCCAACTAAACATCTCACTTTCATCTTTGGATCAAAATCAAATCATGTCAATTGAGTTAGTTAAATGATCAAATCTCATGTAAGCTAATTGATGACATTGAATATATATATATATATATATAAATATATGTGTGTGTTTGTGTGTTTTTTAAGCTAATTTATTTGTAATTTTGTTTAATTTCTTGCTTTTTAAGTTGATTTATACGTTTACCATTCAAAGCACATTAAAAAGATTGATAAATAAATAAATTAATTTAAAATTTAAGCCAATTTATTGGTGTAGGGTGTTAGGTGGGTTTGGTAGCAAAGCAAAGCAACCACAAATTTTAAAAATTTGTTTAAGTGTTACATGATAATACATAAAGTTATAATCTAATTGGTATGTTTTGAATTATGTCTTTGTAATATTTTGAATTTTTTTTCTTTGCATGTATGTAAATTTATATGTATAATTAAACATGCATATATATATATATATATATATATATATATATATATATATACACTAGTAATAACACAATTTTTTTTAAAGAGAACAAACATAGTTTAAGTTTTAAACGAATAAATTTAATATATAAAATGCACAATATATGACTCGAATATATATTCTCATTTAAAATTATGAGAATATTCATCATCATAAGCTCGTACACTATTGGTTGTTTTAATCTAAGTTCACTTATTATTTTTATTTTATATTTTTAAATTTCTAATTATTCAGTCTTACTATAATGATTACTTATTTGCTATTAAATTTATGATACATAGTTAATGATATTTATGATACATAGTTAATGATATATCAAAATTAAAGTATGTAAACGATGATATATCTGTTATGTTAAATTAAAAATTATAATTTTTTTTTTTAATCCCCGAAGCCCCCTTTTCTTCTTATCATTTTTTTCTCCTAGCCCGTCTTCTTCCTTCGAATCCTAAATCTCAATTGTAGCAACTTTATAATCCTAACTAAGGGTGACTTAGTTCAAATTTAAAAGTATAAAGTTAAAATATATCAAAACAATAATACAAGCTTGACATATTTACTATTGTTTATAGGAGGACTAATAATTCTTTGACTTCAAATTATATAATATGTTTAATTAGAAGTTAAGCACATAATTCAACCAATTAGGAATTAAATTAATTAGTTAGTTAACAACTTCATTACAATAAAAATTGATAGGACCACTACTCTTCAATTCTCAATTGCTATTTGCTCCTTGTTTCTCCATCTTTAATTATTTTTAAAATCCCTCAAAATTATATATATATATACATATATTTGAGATAGTCACGTATCAAGACTTATTTTTACTATATAAATTAAATTTATATCTTTTAATAAACATATATAATATATTTAACAATGAAATCAGTGCTTAGTCAAAATGGGATATAATTAGAAAAGAATAAACACTACTTATTTTTAGTATTTTATAGACATTTAATTTTAATTTATATTTAATTACTTCCTATTTTGCATGACAAAGTATAATTTTTCATAATTCTTTGATTTTCACACCATATTAGTAAAAATTGTTTACGCCAAAATCATATATATATATATATATGTACATATGTTCTTAGTAGCATTTAGCCATATATATATATATATATAATGATGAAGAACATATGCGCATGCATTAAACTAAAATTACTCAAAATTAAACTAGTAGACAAAAAAGAAAATGAGGAAGTCGCTTTGGTTGGTAAACAACGACAAAATTTCAACAACCAATGACTTGTGCGATATCCAAATAAATAAATAAGTGAACAAAAAAAACAAGATTAAGAAAAATCATCTGTCATATTAATAATAATCGAGACTATATATATATACACACACACACACACACACACACATATATATATTGCCCCTTCATTAAGCAAAAGATAGTGCTAGACAACATATATACACATTACATATAAACACACACACACACACACACATATATATATATATTTTCAATTATGTGCAAGATGATTAAGCTGAATTTACTTAGTTTTGATTTTTTTTTTTTGTTCCGTAAGAATTTACTAATTAAAAAGTTTAAAATTGTTGATAGAGGTTAATTTTATAGTTACTGTTGACAAATATGTTTGACATATATACATATACATATATATATATATTTATATACATTATGTCAGTACACACACAGAACAAAGACCAATTCTCCTTCTTGTTGAAGAGGTAGTTTTCAGGGTTGATCAAAGTGAGTTTTGTTGGAGGATGATGATATATACAAATTGTGACTTGTGTGTATTTAATTGACTTTAAATTGCATTGTAGAAGATATACTCACAACAACTAAATCTATTTTTCTTTGTACAATAATCTTGTCAATTGAAAATTGTAATAGATATTAAATCGTCAAAACCCAAAACAAACAAAATACTAAAACTATATATATATATATATATATATATATACATACACACACACACACATACATACATACATGTGGTACTAGATACTTAAAGTTTCCTCCTTTAGACTTTCTTTAAGATAAATTCTCCTACTTTATAAATAAACCTAATACTAAACTTATAAAAATTATAATGTCAACTACTATTTAATTGAATAATTCATACTTTTTTATTTTTTAACAAAATATTATAAATTCGAATCATACTGTATTTTTATACGTGTCTTTGTTTAAAATTAATTTATGAATATATATATTTTTTATTAAAAAAATACCGGAGTTTAATTAATATATTTTTTTCTCTACAAGAAATCGCGAGCTTGAGTTAATTAATGACACAGTTTATGGGTAATTTAATTTATAAATGGATATTATTGTTTAATTTAATAAATAATATATTTATTTCTTTATAAAAGATTGTGGGTTCGAATTAGATTGTGTGTGTATATATATATATTATATCTTTGGTTGAAAATAATTTGTCTATACAACTTAATTATGAAAGTACACATTCATTTTTTATTAAAAAAATTAAAGTTTAATTGATAAGTCCCTTCATTTACAAGAGTTTGTAGATTCGAGTTATTTCGTAATATAATTTATACATCGTTCAATTTATGAATATATATATATATATATATATTACTGTTTAATTTAATGGTTGATATGTTATTTGTTTTGTAAAATATTATGAGTTCGAATCGATAATTGTGTTCCCTGTATATCCTTATTTAAAAATAATTTGTATATATAATTTAATTGTACATATTCTTTATAAATAAATAAAAAAGAGATTTTAGTCTTAGTGGGCTTTTAGGGCCCATAAACTGCACAACTCAGTCTCCCCCTAATTTCTTGGACTAACTTATTCCTCAAATTATTATTATTATTATTAATTTAAGATTATAACCATATGTTTTACTTTTCAGATATCATTATTGTATTATATTTCTGTAACATATAATAGTTTGCTAATAAAAATTAATATATACATATTAGTGATAAGTAATATATTTTTATATGTATACATACATATTAGTGAAAAAAAACAAAAGTCCTGCAAATTAAGTAATTTTATTCATGATCTCTACATGGAGAAAGTGATAACTAGTTGGGAAATTAATTACACCCTTCAGGGTGTAACAGGCAGGGAATTAATCAAGGGGGAAAAAAGCTGAGAGACATACATATTACTACTAATTACAAGAGGTTAATGATCATTACTGTGTCATACTTGTAACCCAAGAGTAGTAGTGTCCAAGGGTTTGAGATCCATTTGAGTAAAAGCTTCACTATGATCCAATTCAGTCTTGTAGATATATTTAGATGATGCCCAGAAGAAACCTCCTAAATTCAGTGTAGATATGAGAAGAAGAAATGCATAGAAATAATCCAAATGACAATCATTCAGATTATCTCCAATCCAACTCTTTCTTCCACCCATACCTGTAATTTTATCAACCATTGTAACCAAAAAGCTGTTCAAGAAGTTTCCGATGCCGATACCGCTTGTGAAGAAAGTTGTACCTAGGCTTTGCATGTCTTGTGGTGACTGATCATAGAAAAATTCAAGCAGACCGCTTGCATTGAAAACATCTGCTATCCCAAGTAGAACATACTGAGGGAGTAACCAGAAAATGTTCATGGGGACAATGTCCTTGGGGTTCATGGCATGGTGTACCTTAATCACATGCATTCTCCTCACTTCCACACAATAAGCAATGCCCACAGCTGCGACTTGGATCATATACCCTATGGCAAGTCTTTGTAGGAGACTTATCCCTCTTGGGTTGCCTGTTTTCTTGCGCATCAAGGGCACAAAAAACCTAACAGGACAAATCATAATTAGATTAGATTAGATAAAGAGTATTAGATTAGATTTGTAGATAAATGGGAGAGGATTGATTCATTACCTGTCATACATGGGAACAAAGAGGAGCATGGAGAGAGTGACAAAGCTACCTAGAGAAGCTGCTGGGACTTGGAAATCTGGGCCTATTCTCCTGTCCATTGTAGTGCCTTGTTTGACAAACAGTGTGTTGATTTGTGCCCAGATGCTGCTAGGGATCAGGGTCACTACCCATATCAACATCATTCCAAAAACAAGTTTAGTGCCTTCCACCTGAGTCACTGTGCAGGCTGGGTTTGACCCACTATTCTCTGACACTCTGTTATTCTCCTTTATTGCAGCCTTGTCCAAGAACCTGAAAAATAGGACCATTCCACTTTAGCAATAGCACATGTGGTCTAAGAAAATGCTTTAGAAATTTTTATGGTCATCAATCCATTGGGATCCTTGCCCTGCCACCAGACCCAGTTAGAAAAATTTTGAATCCCCCTGCACTCAACTTTTATGGTCCATGTCCTCAGATTCTACTCCACAAATTATCTCACAAGGAATCAAATTGTTTAGATTCTGTGCCTATTAGTGTAATTTCAAATTGCTACTCCTCTTTCTCACTCCAACTTCCTCAATTACATTATTATACATATTGGACTCAGAAAGCTACTCACCGGAACATTGGAGTGTGTTGGACTTGCCGTTTTCCTGTACTAATGTATTGTTGGATCTCAAACTCATGAAGCTCTGATGGGTTGCCAGGGAGGCTGAGCTTCCGGTTTCTGAAAGCAGTGATAAGGACTTGAACAAGGTCTCTTGCTGGACTTTTGGTGCTCCTAGCTTTGTGCCTGTACATTGGTGTCCCAATATAGAACAAAAACAAAGATAACAACAGCCCTACTGTAGGGATACCATACCCTAAACCCCAACCCAAGTTCTCTTGAATATAGACAAGCCCTATTGTGGCAACCAATGCACCCAGGAAAGAGCTGAACATCCACCAATTGAAGAATGAAACCTTTAGTTTTTTATCACTTGGGTTAAAATCATCAAACTGGTCTGCCCCAAAAGTTGAGATGTTAGGCTTTGTGCCTCCTGCTCCTATTGCTATGATGTATAGAGATGTGTAGAAGAATGAAATCTGCAGCTTACTGGCCTTGTTGCAGACTCCATTCATACAAGTTGGCTTCAAAGATTTCAACGAAACCGCCATTGTTAACAACACCATACCCTGTAATTAGTTTGCAGCAATATCACTAATTACTACAAAACAAATTATATTGGCTAACAAAATGTAACTCAAATGGATTTGATGACTCAAGTTGAATCATAACCCTCTCCCATCTAAAAGAATTATCCAAATCATATGTTAATTTACATGTTCAATGTCACAAATGAATAAAGTAAGAACAGTTCAATGATATAAACAATCAGTTTCATGATCATGCTGACACAAATTCTCCAAATACTAAGGAGTACATACAAAAATGTATTTAATAATAATAAATCAATATTGTTTTTGTATTCATGGATGAGTCCAAAAACAAAAGTCTTGTCCAATCTATTAAATTTCATTTTCCCAGAAAATTGAGCGAGTGCCACAGGAGTACAGTTTTATCCATGTACTCATAAGTGGACCTGATGACAAGAAAGTCACAAGCTATAAGCTTGTGGAGAGGAAAATTTTGCAGCTAATTAAAATTAATAAATAATTATATAGTGATTACAGTCCACGTAGATAGGCAATATAACAAAAGTGGTTCCTAGGCAAAAATTAAAGAAGAATCTAACGGGCCTTTTTGCAAGTGGGTATTCTGGAAAATTAACCAAACAGATGGTGTGCACGGTGGACTTGCAACATTAAAGAAGATTAATTTAATCATAGTGATGATCATCATGATCAACAAAAATACCCAACTAAGCTCTTAATTATACAATTCTATATATGCGTATCTAATGATGAGATAATATACCAGGACATATATGAGAGAAGAGATAGTGAAAGTCCAGAAGCGACCCAAGTAAGAATCGGCTATGTAGGCGCCAAGAATAGGAGTGATCCACACTGAACCAGACCAGTTGGTAACATTTCTGACTGATGAGACAGTGTCTTCATGGAGTTGGGTGGTCAAGTAATTCACAAGGTTTGATGCTATGCCATAGAAGGCCATCCTCTCAAATGCTTCATACCCTTTAATTATATATATATATATATATATATGATCAAATTCAGAGTGTAAAATATATAAAATATTGGAAAAGAAAAAAGAAGAGAAGCTGAGAAGGGAAAAGAGATTACCAACAAGGAAAGCACAGGCTTTCCATCTGCCAGTTTTAGAAGCAAGAACAGGGCGGCCTCGGATATCCACGGTGCCATCTTGGGTGTATCCTTTTTCTTCCATATATATATATATATATATATATATATATATACGAATGAGTATTTTGAAATGGAAGATTAGTTAAGAAGTTGAAAGATCAAAAACTGGTTGCACATATATAAATACAATATATTATACGTACGTATAATTTAGTTGTGTAATAATCTTAAGAGAGACTTGTAGAGGTGGTAAGCTTTAGCTTCATCAGGGCAAAGCTTTACCTCACCATACTTCATTGACACAACATAATACTTACATATATATAAATATGCATATAGAAGAGAGAAAGAGAGAGAGAGATGAGGGTTTGGTTGAGTTGGTATGGGAGTCAATAGGAGTCTGACTTGGGAGTGGCAAGTAGACAGACTCCTCTTATAAAGGAAGTGAACCATTAAGTAATAGGGTCGGGTCAAGCCAGTAAATAACAGTCCGTTATATCAAAATGAGACCCGACCCGCTCTACGAACAAGTCTACTTGCAAATCTTTCCCACTCTTGTTTTTTATTATTTTACTTCCATTTATTATTATTTAAAATATATAGCTATAAGATTTTAGAATTCTTTTATTTTCTATTAAAAATTTTACCATTTCTTAATTGAATTTTATTTTTTTAATTAATATATAAATTTTAATTTACTAAATAAAATTTATATTTTATCTGAATTAGAAATATTTAACTAATAAAAATTATAATTTATTATTATTATTTATATCTAATGCTATTACTTACACTTAGAATTAAAATTTTGTAAGATTTTATAGTTTTGGTGATCATGTTCGTGGGTCGATTTCAAATGAAGGGTTGAAGATACCATAAAACACCAAAACTCATTTAAGACAAAAAGTGCAAAATCAAAATAATTCTTTTTCAATTTAAATCAGTGCTGTCTTTTTCCTCCCGGAAAAATATTAAACAATTTTTATTTCTTAATTACCACAATTTGTTTTATGTATTTATTTTTATTTTTTAAATAATATAATATCATGGTTCGGTGGCACGCACTTCCTCCGGCAGTATGTAGGCCGCCGTGGTCAGCTGCCCGTAGCCCACCTGCCACCACCGACGGCACTTTCTGACCGATATGCCCTTATCACTACCCTTTTGCCACCCACCCAAAAAACTATACGTATGCATAATATATAGCTTTTTTTTTTTTTATTTGGGTTGAAAAAAATATGCAAATAAAACAAATTAAGTTGACCCAGTTGGGAAAATAAGGAATTGTAAAAACCCAAAAAGTTAAATAATTATTTTAAAAGGTAAAATATATAAAAATATGTGAAAAGACAAAATATCATCTTGTTTGATTATAGTGAAGATATATATATATATATATAATTATTGATATATATAAGACTCAGCCGGAGCTTGTCCAGTATATTTCATCTAGGAATTGACTTCAATACAGTCTCCTTTTCTTTGGACACATGTGGAATTGATTGAATTGAATTGCTACTCATTAAACCTCCTTTTTTCAATTTTATAAATATTAATGGATTCCAACTTGGATACCAAGCTTATATATATTATATACATATATATATATATATGTATAATATTGTACATTACAATTCGACCAAAATAAATAAAATAAAGGATAAAAGCAATTGGGCATTTATTATTTCATCAGTTTTGATTAATTAATTACTTAATTTAATGGGTTGGTTTCATCACTAATTAACGTTAAACTTTAGTTGATTTTCCAAATAGAGATCAAAGGGATTGTTTGAATTAATTAAATAATTTGTATATTATTTAATTAATGAATGAATATATATATATATATATACATAAAACATTTTTGAAAAAAAAAAAAAAAAAGATTTCTTAAAAAAACCTACTGTTTTTAAGATTTAGTTTCGATTATTATTATTATTATTATTATTAGAACTTTCTAAAAGATATGTATCTCAGTTTCTTTTTCATATGAAATTTATATATAAAAAATGTTATTAATTAGTAGATATTTACGCACACACACACACATATATATATATACACTATGCTTCAAACTTATCCAAAACAGTGACCAATAATAATAATTAATAACATATATGTTCATAAATCACGCATTTGAAAGCTTGTGAGGGAGATGGATAGATCCTGGTACAATCAAATCTTTGCAACTTGAAGAAAATATTCTGAAAAAAAATTATGATCGTAGCCATTCCATTCATTTATACTCATCCAATCCTTGACCTCGTACCACATATTTTGGTGCAAATAAAAATTATTATATGTATGTATAGTCTCTTCAAAACTGTACTCGGCATTATCTTCTATTTTATAACATTCAACAACTTGGGGAACAAGTTTATTTTTATATCATGCACGGACATATATATATATATATATATAAATATGTGCAAGTGATGTAAACAATTTTGTAGCATTAAAATGGTAAAATGGTACAAGCACTAGGTAAAGAAAATTAATTTGTTTTGGTGGGGGTGGGGGGGGAAAAAAGAATTAATTAGAAAGTAATCATTTAAAGAAGATGGGTTTGATTATATGAACTTGTCCTCATATAATATATACATACATACATGTGTGTGTGTAAATTCACTTTGCATAATTAATTAAGACAAACTGGAGAAATCAATCAAGTGCTTAGCGAAGCTTTGCATAATTAATTCTGTATGTCACCATTCTTCTGCAACTTGCTAAAGGATTAAGGACCAACTTGGACAGCAACTACTTCTCACCCATACACACACACACATATCATTCATATGATGTATACATACTATATGTATATGCTTATGTGCAATTCTATTAGCAGACTTGTTTGCATGGACATTGGTTTTAATTAACTACCAAGTTGGCTTATAAAGCAAAATAAAAAAAAAAATCTCTTGGCTATTTATTTGTATATACAAGAAGATTCTCCATTTTTTCACTTTGTGAGATATCTTCAATTAAGTCATTCTCGAGTTTCTAATTAGTTAATCCGAACTCTAGTACATCACGGAAAAAAATAGTTATGTAATTCGAATAATGTGATATTCGAGAAATGCATGCTGCATACCTTTGCAACTCTAACCCAAATTTACATTTTACATAGAAAATTAGGATAAACACTACAAGTAATGAGATACAAAAATAAGAAGTCGTCAAGTACAGAATTAGCTTTCCTATCATATATACCTACACTGCATGAAGCAAAACCATCTAACTATACATATCTAATTAATTGCCATCTTCAAATATTTGTCCTCAACCATGAAAAGAACAGCAGTGGTTTTACTGCCAAATTTTCAGTACTTGATCAAACTGGGGTACGCAACAAAATCAATGGACAGAAAAATCTCTCTCTCTCTCTCTCTTTTTTTGAAATAAAAAGATATTTAAAGTTGATTGACATTTTGACTGCATTATGAACCATGCAATATTGAATCTACAGGAATATACCATATGTTTCTCTTCCTATTTATTATAGCAGTGATAACCCACTTGGTATCTCATATGATTATTGTTTGGACCGACCTCAACTTGCAATTATTTTTTGTCCTTCTCCTGATCTGAAAGTTTTAGACTGTAATGAATTCCCCAACCCACATTATTGGGCATTGTAAATAATTCATTTTTTAAACTTGAGAACGAAAGAAACCCACAATTGTCAAGGAGAGATGGAGAATATATTGGAGAAAGAAAAAGAAGTTGGTGGGGACGTTGATCTACAAAAAAGGGTTTGATTCATATTGAATTGGCAAATCAAGAAACCCTAGTTGCTTTCATGGTCTCTTTCTTTGTAGAGACGGCAGATCCCAACATACACCACAGTTTTCTGTCTCCTCTACACTACTGCTCACCATATTAATGCCTTCTGCTCCTCTTAATTTTGCCCTCACTCCCATGCAAACAACTAAATTTGTTAATTTAACTTAAATTCTATTCTGTTCCTACTACTTTCCTTAACAACAGCATACCGAGATTAAATTTTGAATATACTAAGATGAAGTAGGCACTTTAAAAAGTTATCCCGAGTATAAAACTAAGTAAAAGTTTATCCATGCAAATGTATTTTATGCATAATCTTTTGTTTTTATGATTTTACTCGTTTATGTTATGATCGTAGAAACGATTAATAAACAGAAAGCAGAGTGACGGACGGACAAGAGCAGAGTTGGTACTAGCTGCTGAATCTTATCCTGCAGCAACTGTGAAAGCTCAAGAAAAAACGAGTGGTGGCATTTCAATTTCATGAAGATGCTGATCAGAATGCATATGTGATTGTTTGAACATAAAAGCATGACAAAAGGACAATAATGACGCCCTCCTTTATGTGATATATCTCTTCAGGGCTATTAGCTAGATGAACAATATCTAAAAATGGTAAAAATATCTTATCACATTTCCTTCAATGCTGGCTAGGTTCAGTATATAATTTATTGCATATGCATACACGTGACATATGATATTGTAGATGGAGACCACCAATAATATACAAGATATAGGTAAGCTAGCTAGTTAATACAAGAAAGGACATCAATGATCAAGGTCTTATATATGTAAATACATATACGTATATAGTAGAATCTTTTTTTTTTTTTTTGTTCCTTATTCTCAAGATTCGAAAAAGATCAGCATCCAACATTTAAGCCAACAATGAATCGTCTATGTCTAGGCCAGCTCGACCGCTCGTCGACAATCAACCAGCAAATCGTGGTCCTTAAAATTTCTATAGCTAAATATTAATCTTTAAGCATTTTATATGTTTGCAGCAGGCCTTCTCTCTCTGCGTTATTAAATAAACATATATGATAAGAGTAATCAAACTCAAACCTTGTTAGCCACAAGTTTTCTCATTAAATCAATATCAACCCTCTAAACTTCTGGCCTTCCAAAATACATTACAGTATAAGTAAACCCTGGTGAAGGATATAGAAATAGCATTGTGTTGATTACTATCCCTGAGTAACTTTTAGGTGCTTCAAACACAATTAAATTGATAAATCTTATAAATATCATTGAGTAATTTTAAAATTATAATCTAAAAATTATTAAATAAAGAAGTTTAAAATGTACCAATCATAGTTAGAAGTCTTCTAACTTATTTCTGCTTCTGTAGTAATAATTCTTTTTCAGTATAATATGTTCATAACTGATCAGCTACAAATAACAGACTTAGTCATTATTCTACATAATTCAAAGTTACAGGTGCAGAATTAAGAATCAGATATTAGTCTTATTTCTACTAATAAATTTAAGTAAAGAGAATGATGCATTTTGCTTATCAGTCCTCTCAGTGATCTGGTGCATGCCAGAAGACATTAAGTATATAAATAACATATTAAAGCATATCCTGTCTTAGAAACACATACCATTATAAATAAATAATGGGTCGATTGCTGCCATTATAGCCAAGGTTTGAAGGGGAACACAAGCTTTCCGACTTGGGCCACTGACAGCTCCAGCTTCCTCTTTGGTACGTCTATCCATTCACCCTGGGCTCAGACACGTTTCCATGACTCATAACTTATAGCCAATTGGGTAATATAATTCAGTTCACATAGGACCAATATAAACAATATGAGAATACTGATATGTCAACCTTGTTAAAAGACTTTTTTCATCAATCTCTTGTACACACAAACGCCGTCATATATCAATCTTATTTTCATGGAAAATATATCTATGAACCAAAAGTACACATAAGGTAACAAAGCTTATTTGCAAATTTCCAACTTAACACCATGACATCAATGATAGAAAATTTAATCCACTACTCAGAGCAGAAAATGATCTTCATCTGTGAAAAAAGACAAGCTGCTCAAAAAAGTAACTTCTGCGTGTACACTAGCCTAGTACTAAGAGATTTTACAGATTAGGTTGTTATTACAACAAAAACATGTCAGGTAGTTCTTATACTATACAGGGAGTATCAAAGGATCAGGATGCTTTACTTGCTACATAGATAAAATGACAATTATTTCTTTCCTCATTCCAACTCATCAGCAGATGTAACCTCCTCCTCTGACAGTTCAAATGCATCAACCTCCGCAAAATAAGCTCTCTGCTGTTTGATAAAATCCTGGGACATTGCATGTACAGGTAAATCTTGCTTGGATGTCTGCCGGCACTGCTGCAATCAAATGATTGGCATGTTTGAAGTTCAGCTGGATGTTTAAAAAGGGTTGTATGCTAGAAATGACTGAAGCCTGGGGAGAGAGTCACATAACATGATAAAAAGGAAATAGTAACCGGGAAGTAAATGGCAGAGAAAGCAGATGTTTTATTCACATATAGTAACGCAATCAGTCACACCAGCTAAGAATGTTCTCTACAATAAATTTATTTCTTTAGTTTGAAGTTACCTCAATGTGACACAATCTTTTCAAGCTGGAACTAAATGATTATCGCTTCAAGAGGAAATACATTCCTAATATTGAATGGGCAATGCATTACAGCATCTCTTTCAAAACAACAAGAAAATATATTATATAACCTTTCTAATCCAACTTCTTTCTTCCAATTTCCATGATCCAATATCATCACATAATTTTTCCAAACTCACCCTTTTATGAGGCACTTTGCACAACTTAGATGGGTTGGTAATCCTCTCTTCATCTCTTCTGTTCCTATACCAAAGAAATAGGAAGTATAAATATCATAGGATAAGATGGCAGGCCATAAATACGTGGGTGATAAAGATCACATAATTTTTCATTAGAATAACTCTGGAACAAGGGAGTGAACAAAGTGACTAAGAAGAGAATTCTTCTTATCCATCATTTGCATCTAGAGTAGCTAAAAAAAACTGGGCTCAAAATAAAAAACCAAGCTATTCCAGCCATGAGACTTACAGACCTTGTCTTAGACAAAAGGACCATAAAGGTATCTAACATATACCTACCAGGAACATTAGTACCTCTAGCATCTCATATACAGATCAACTATGACAAAAAGAAATGAAAATGAATAAAATGGCTCATCCAAGAAATTTGCTACTGTAACCTTTTCAACCAGTCTCTTCCATTCAGATCTTATTCCCAGATAGAGCATACACGAAAGTAGCACAAAATCAACGCCTTTACAACACTTCACTTTTTAGTACATAGAATAGCTCCAATTTGACCCTTCCATTAATGAAGAAGATTTGCAACTTGAACGTTTATAAACAATTTCTTCCACTTATACCTGGTTCACAAAGTAGGACAAGACCAACATTTTTATACCATTGAACTTTTAGAATATAGTATAACTCCAAAATTCGAACCTACAACTCATGCACCTGATCTGTAGTCCAAGATGCCAGATCCATTTCATAGTTACAGTTCTATAGCCTCTTGCTCTACATGCATCATTCACTATCAGTAAGTCATCCATCATTTCTACAACTATGATTATCGCAACCTCTTTTTCCCAAAAATCACAGATCCTTCTATCTCAAATTTTCCCTTCTCAAGTTGTTCAAGACCCAGAACGCTTCAATGACTGAATAGTTCAGTGAAATGCAATGTGATGAAGAAATAGACTTACTCAAATATTGAGCGCTTTGGCATAGGAGGGCATGTCATAGGCTCAACTATTGCGTTCTCTTTACTCTTTCCTTTACCAGCATTTCTTCTTCTAGTGTAAACCGAACCAGGCTCAATAGACGCACGGTTTTCAGTACCTAAACATTGAAGTCGGCTCATAATACAGAGACAGAATTTAGGCATTATATGAACTTTTTAGTGCAAAAATTTAAGAGAATAAACTCCATAACAAATTCAGAAGTAACATCAATAAAATTTAACCAATTCAATATTCCTCAAACCCAATCTGAATTGAAACGATTATTGCGTCCTTGGTATATTTCTAGTTTTGAAATTTTAGAAACAATAAAAATAGCCCCCAAATCTGAAAGGCCCGGAAAAACCCATTTTCCCGGAAATCGAAATCACCAAAATTAAGACTACGGATCCGGAATTACCAGAAAAGGAAGACGAATTCCGCAGGCGGGAGGGAGTGGAGGGAAGAGAAGAATGAAGAGCGGAAGAGCGAGCAGTAGAAGTAGGGTTTGCGGCCTCGATGGATCCCGTTTGGCAGTGGGCGGCTGGTGTGGTGGATCGGGTCCTAGTGTCCGAATCTGGTTTGTCTTTGGACTTCGGTTTTGTATCATTAAGTAGCTTATTGAAAGCTGAAGAGAGAAGGGGATTAGTAGGTTTGATTACAGAAGTTGAAGAGGAAGCAGAGGAGCGAGAAGATTTGGCGAGTGTATTGGTGCAATCAGCAAGTGGCTTTCGTTTTTTGCTTGTTAATTGAGCAGCTTCCATTGCTAATTTCAGATGATCTTCACATTCCCCCTGTTAAGCAGTTCCGTTTACCTCTTGCAGAATGGGCGAGAAGCTCTAGTTTGCTGCACTCCATTGGCGGGAAATTATCAATTCTGGGTTTTGAGGGGGGAGAAGACATTTGTTGTATAACGACGCCGTTTAAAGTCTTGAGTAAGGTCAAGTGGACCAGAAATTAACACTTTTAGCTGGTAAAAATGGGCCGGGAAATTATTAATTAGGGGTTTTGAGGGAGAAGATGATATCTGTTCCAGAACGACGACGTTTATGTCTTCAGTAAGTTCAAATGTCCAGTGTTGCGGGCCAGAAATTAACACTTAGAGAGTGGAAATGGGCCGGTAAATTATTAATTATGGGTTTTGAGGGAGAAGAGGAAATCTGTTGCAGAACGGCGCCGTTTACGTACAATGTAAAATGTCATCTTCATTGTGATTGATTGATTATTTTGTGGAGTAAAAAAATTCTTTTTGCAGCCTGTGTTGGGCTCCTAGATTTCCACTTGAGTAGCACACAGCATCTCTCACATGCATAAAGGGTGAAACAGGTGGAGTGAGGGCACCAAAACCGGATAATCCAGACACCAATAGCCTCTTGTTTCAAAACCCAAAAAGAAAAAGTGTGAGAGCAGAGACTAAACCCAGGGGCGGCCACAAATACCAACACCTTTTACTGAAATTCTATATAAATACCAACCTTGTCTGGCTTCCCACTTTCATCATATCAATCCTAGCTTAGATTAACTACAAAATCAAAGAGAATGGAGGCAATCCAGACATGGGTCTCAAACCACAAGCTTACCACCATTGGTAACTCTTTAGTAATTCATAATTTCTGATATCTGCATTAGTTTTTGATTGTATAATGCTTAGAAAGTTTAATTTGGAGTTGGTTTTCATTGGGTCTGTGACAAATGAAATGGGTGGTTTTTGCAGGGGGGATCTGGGCATCAGCAATTGGAGGATCATTAGCTTATTCCAAGGCTAAAACTTCTCTTAACCCAAGTCTCAGGCTTATACATGCCAGGTATATATTTATAATATCATTTTTTTCCATCAATTAACTAGTTACTAATATCCTAATCAAATCTATAGCTCAAGACTAAACTAATGAGAGTTTTGTTTTTGGTGGGTAGGATGCATGCGCAGGCTCTTACATTGGCAGTGCTATCTGGGGCAGCAGCCTACCATTACTATGAGAAGAGAACCAACAAACAGCAACAACATCACAATTAATCTTCTTCATCTTAATAAAATTATTGTAGCAAAAATCCCTAATCTACTATTTGCCCCTGTTTTGTATTACAAATGCACTAGTGGGGATGATGATGATGATGATGATGATTAAAATGGCCTTTCCAAACATGTATTAATTTTTTCTCCTTACTTCACCCATCTTCCTTTAATGGTAATTTCCTGCTGGAAAAAAAAAGTTTTCATGATGGGTAGATTGATTTTCTTAACTGAGGTAGTGGGGTAAAAAAATTGAACTTCACTTTTTCTTAAAAAAATTGAAATGGGTCAAATTGAATTGGTTGAACCATCTGGAACAGGCCTCAATCCAATAACTCTAGTTCAACATTGTCATGGGGACCTAACCCATATTCCTTGAGTAACCAATCCATCTCTCAAGCTGGTTCACTCATATACCCAAGTACATATGGGGTATACTATAAGCCCATGGGAAATTGTTATTTGTTTATAATTGGTAATAATGACTACAATCTTCCCAAACAACCATTTGTTTAGCAGGAGTCAACTGTCATGGACCCCTACATAATCAACTATAACTATGGAATCCATGAACATCATATACAATACATGCATATTTATATATATATATATATATGTAAGGGATGTAGGATGATATATTATAATCTTCAACCAAATCATAATTAGCTACCCATAACCAGCAAAGCTGGCCCCTCTGGCTTTAAAAGAAAAGCTAATTATTATTATCTAAGTAAATTAAGGGCATGTTTTATAATAATAAATTAAGTTTAATTAAAAGGTATATAGTCATAAGAAAAGTTGTTGATAAAGACATGTTTGGCTTGCACATATTTGCTGTTGAGAGGTTGGAAAGTCTTTTTCTTCTTCCTAACTTTCTCAATTCTTCTCTACAATACTTAATTTATCTCTCACTCAAAAGACATGCCCAACCCACTTCCTCATTTCCCTTTCATTTACCATTACACCCCTAAAACAACAAATTCTTCCAATTTCTACCATTATATCTACATATATGTATGTGTATATAAACTTCGAAATTCAAAGGTTAGTTGAGTAATTTCATAGGAAGAATAAAATATGCAGAATGTGAGGAAATGCAATCATGCATTCATGTATCAAACTAATCATGAAATGCTTCAGAATAATGTTTAAAAAAACCTCCGTAGAGTAACAACTATGAAAGACAAACAACCCTTTAAATATTCCTGTTTCCTTCTTCTTCTTCCTCCTCCTTCCTGCAATTAAGAGTTGAAGAAAGTAATACAGGGAAAGATGGATTGCTCCATTTGCAGTTCAATGCCGTTCATATTAAGGCCACCAAGGAATACAATATGTGGAGCGTGCTATGAAGGAGCTAGGGCTTTAATCACCTTCGTTAATAAGCTCGAATCTGATAAACCCACTACAAATCCTCCCCTTAATTCTCCACCAAGTCCCTGTAAGGCAAGCTCCAATACTCTTCTTTTTTTTTTTTTTGGGTTTACACTATTTTTAAACAGTCTCAAGAATCAGATACATAATAAATTTAATTTTCTCAATTTAGAAATAACGTTGTGTATGTACCCTCAACCTCAGCCTCTTGCAAATGTGACAAAATGGATGAATCACATGAAGGAAACAGAAGAAGAATTGAACAAGAAGATAAGTTTCTTGAGTGGCTTTGTTATGGCTTTCAGAGAACAACTCCACACTGATATCTTTCTCAGACCTGGCAACAATGGACCTCCTATACCCGCCCATAGAGCCCTATTGGTAACGTATTAACTTCTCTCCTCTCTCTCTCTCTCTCTCTCTCTCTCTCTCTCTCTCTCTCCTTTTTTCCTCCCTCCATATACATGTACTGTCTGAGTTACAACATCAAGTATTTTATCCAATTTATTGTCTACCAAGTTCTTCCTTTTTTTATCTAATTTTAATCATTCGGTTTTAGTTTTTTTTATTCTTTAGAGATTTATGATGATTCGTTAATAGAAAAGTTAATGACTGATAATAAAGAAATATGATTTTATTAATGAAATAATTAGTGACAGAGAATAAGAGAATATGACATGGTGAAAAAGTTCATGACAAAGAACATACTTTGATTAGTGAAAACGTTAGTAACAAAGAGAAAACATGGTTTGATTAGTAGATAAGTTAGTAGTAGGGAAGAACTTTTGTTTACATTAATTGTATATCTATATAACACAGTCAATTTACATTAAATGAATTCATTCCTTTGTAGGTTGACTTCTTTGGTTTGTGATAGTGAATTTCTTCTTTCTTCTCTATAATATGTATATCTTTTTATCTGTTTCTCAACATATACATACATACATATATATATATTTATATGTTTATATGGCAGGCAGCAAAATCAGAGATATTCAAAAACATACTAGAGTCAGATGAGTGCAAAGCAGCAGCAAGCGACACCATAGCCCTGCCAGAACTAAACCAAGAAGAGCTGGAGTCTCTGCTAGAATTTCTCTACAGTGGCACATTGCCTGCCGACAAAGCACAAAAACATGTCTACCCACTGTTCGTGGCCGCCGACAAGTACGAGATTCCTTACTTGCAGGAGTTCTGCGAGAGACACATGTTGGCTTCCTTGTCTTCCTCCAATGCTCTCGACATCCTGGAGATATCAGATCTCTGTTCCAACAAGACACTCAAGGAAACTGCCTTGAACTTCATTGTCCGGAACGTAGACGACGTCGTTTTCTCCGCTAAATATGAAGCTTTTGCTCCCAAGAATCCCCATTTGTGCGTGCAGATTACCAGGGCTTTTTTGATTGATTCCAAGAACAGATCAAGAGTATCCAACAGTGGCGTTTGATATTAATTATTACAAATTTTAATTAATATTTTTTCTGTTACACACACATTAAACCTGTAAATATGCATATAATATTTATTATAATCTCTATTTTTCTTTTTTTATTTATATAATTTCAATGACATTACATTAATTAATATTTTTTCTGTTACATGGGCCTGGGCCGAATTAATAGAAATTCAAAAGGGTCTGAAATTATTAGTCATGAGCCAAGACCAAGAATCATGGTATAAAAATTTAATAGTAATTATAATAGTAGTAATAATTCAACTGATTATAATAGTAGTAACATTGTTTGATCATCATTAATTTAGTACGCAGATTAATTCTTTTAGTGTGATACCCACATTAATTTAATAGATAAGTTCTGAATACATACATATACATATACATATACATATACATATACATATACATATATATTCCGGTTATCAAATCTTATGGTATTTGGTGCTATAGTTCTTGATGACAGATTTTGTCCCGACTGAAAATGTCCTAGATTTACTGTAACATGCCAAGCTATGACACTAATAAATTACCACCCTAGATAAATTTTTAATTACATATACGTACTATACATATATAAATATATAACGTTTAAGTATATCCTTGAATCCACATTTCTTGGAGTTGCTCCCTAAAGTTTAGAGCTATGAATTATTATACATTATTTTAACTAGTTCCTATATATATATATACAGTCCTAATGTAAAGTTAGTTTTGTCTTGTACGTATCAAACTTATCACAGTACTTGACTATCAGGATTTGTGTTTGATGTTTTAATGTAGAAATACGAAATTAGTTGATTAATCTCATCAACTATATAATGAAATCTAAATACAAACTCGACATTTTGTTTAAAAAAAAAAAAAAAGGCTTTGGCTAATCAATTTTTAATTTTAATTATCATCTTGTTTTAATTATATCAAATTAAAAATTAAAAACACTTAATGAATAATTAAGTTCAGGAGAAACAAAACCAAACACCACATGACAGAGTATATCAGAAACTCATTGATCAAACTATTACCAATTTAATTAACCTACAAAGTAAAACTAGAACGATATCGAATAATTAACCTTGATGCACGAAATAAAAATTTAAAAATATAACACATATATATAAATATATATAATTAAAGACATCTCCGAACTTTGCTCGAAGTTAAAATTTTTCTTCAATCGATGTTAAGATATCTGATTAACCTTGATGAGCAGGTCCGCCCCAGTTTTTAATGGCTTGCAGTACTACTTGTTTTACAACTTGAGCATCAATGCTTTCACTAGCTTCATCTTCACCCTGCAATAACATAAAACATTTAGTTTTATACTATGTAGGTATATAAAATATACTTGTATCAACATTATGAGAGTAAAATTTAATGGGTTCAAATTAAATTCCAAATATATACTACACATTTTATGTAGTATATATTCTATCATATCATATATATATATGTATATGCCCATTGTAAGCTATATATGAGGAGGAACCAAGATTTAATTTCTTACATCTTCTCCACCGACTGCTTGTAATCGGAAACTCTCAGTACAAGAAACCCTAGCTTCAAGCACATTAAGACCCAGATCTTCAAAAGCTTCTAAAATGGAGACAAGGAGGCCAGGACAACTCCTTCCACAGCAAACATTTATTAGGAAACCCTTTTCTAAAGTTTCTACTGTAACCTGTTGTTGAAAACACGCAATTAGGAAAGATATTAATTGATAGAGAAATTTGATGATCTGGACTATATAAACATATATCATAAATATATATAATGTACTAATTATAATAGTACATGTATCCCAGGCAGTGGATTTTGGTCTGTTGATGTTTGTGTGCAGGTGGCTGCTATATCTTGATTCAATCTTTCTACTTTCTGCTTCAGCTCTTTGATGTACTTTGATGCATCAACTATGATGGATGTCTTATTGACCTGCCACACATACACATGTATATACAGAGAATTAAACACAAAAGAAAATTAGCACCCGTTAATTCTTCTCTTCCTCTATATATGTATACAGATACATTTATGTCATTGCCTCACGGTGAAAATTCATTAACTGATCATGTATGATCTTTATATATACACACATACCAAAACAGATCGAGAACTGTGTATATATATACATATAAAATAACATCCATATATAGCAGTATGTGGGTATATGAATCCATGTGCATACATATATAGGAAAAGAGGAAGATCTGAGTAGATAGTAAATTACAGCATGAGAATTAGTAATAGAACGAAGAGTCTGCAACTTTTCATTCAGTACTGCTCTCTTGTGCTCCCTAGAAACCATATTGCCTTTAATTATTCTCTCTTCCGCTTTTTTCTCTTTGCTTTTCTGATCCCTTTCTCTCTTTTTGCCCTATATATATATATATATATAAGCAGATATAATCCCTACTCTCTGATACTTATTCTCTCTTTAATTTTCCTCTTCACCTCTCTCTCTCCCTCTCTGTTTATTATCAACTTCCTGCAGAGCTCTGAGCTAGGTATATATCGAAGAATGGGAATATATATATATACACACACACGCAGACACATACACGTATACGTATATTGGGAATTAAGAAAGAGAGAAAGCGAATGGTGAGCTCGTGATGGAGAGGAGATGAGAGTGAAAAATGTTTTGGGCATCGAAAAGAAAGTGAAGCATTTTTGGAGTTTTTTTCTCTGAATCCATCCAAACACGCCTCACGGGGGAAAACTCTCTCTCTTCACTTCTCTCTCCCCTATTCACCCGACACCTCCTTGTCCATCTCTGCTCTTCCTTCTCTATATTCAATTTAATTAATTATATTCTAATCTTATCTTATGCATTAATTAATTGATCATTTATTTTGCTTATTATGTACTGTTCATTGGCTCCTATACACATGTATATTTATTCATTTCATCAAGTTACGTATACCAAATTATCATTTATATATGTGCATACGTATATATATATATACCATGCATGCACGCAAGAACAAAAGGTAATCAGTTTGTATAATCCATCTATGTTAACCCATGTAAATGGCAGGAGCAAAAACTATGACTCTTAACCCTAATTAACATAGAGAGAATCTCATAGATATGCATACTTCGTTTGAGTTAATATGTTCGTGTGTGTGTGTATATATATATATATATATATATATATGAGCACGTAGTTATATGTATTATGATTATGTCACGAGATCTGAAGAAAACTATGGGGAAACAGTGAATGAAATGGAAAAATGGTTCGCAGCATTGTCTTCATTGAACAGAGACAAATGAAGGACGTACGTAGCCACCCCTATACTCACATGTGCGCCCTTTAATCATCACAACAAAACAACTGATCATTTCTCCATATATACATACACATTATATCTACATATACCTCCTCCACACCTTTCCCTTCCCTCTTCCTCCTCTCACCCATATATGATTGCATATTGACTCAATCCAAATAACAAACAGTAGTTCAGGCAGACAGGTTTTAGGTCCAGGCTTATATAAAAGTGATCTTATATACTTCATTAAATAATATACAAAGGTGGTGCATGTATGTATGTATATATACATATACATATATATATATGATTCGTGATTTGAGAGAACTACATACAGCTTTGCTCTGTAGAATGAGCGTGACTGGATGCTTATCGATACAAGACGATTTTACCAAAAAGTTGGAAACATACAAATTAAACAGATAAGCAATTGTTTGTCTTCATAGCTCCCACCTGTTTTTACTAATTTTTCACATGTTACGTGTTATATATATATATATATATACATATATAATTCATGACCACTTCTAATAATTACACATATATATACACACACACACACACACACACAAATCATATCCTTTATAAATATCATCATTAAATCTTCTCAAAACGATCATCAAACAAAGTTTAAAATTCATCATGAGCCTATAATTTTTTATTTTTCTAAAATAACAAGACATAATAAGTTACATAAAATCTCATGAACTATATGTAAGTACGAATTGAGTTAATATATTCTTTAAAAATAATAATAATAAAATTTTACTTATATTTTATAAAAAAATCTGATAATTAATATCAATTTAACAAAGTCTAAGAGTAATTATTGCGAAATTACCAGATATGATTTTGGTGTAAGTTGCAAAAAAGTTTGGAGATGGAGAAGATTCTCTTTTGGATTTGATATTGATTTCGTGAATTTCACATGTTTTATAAGCTAAGTACGGCTTAATGCTGTTCATCTTTACTCTAAACCCAACAATTAATGACATGGTAATATTTAATTAACTCCTTTGTCGTACGAGATTATATTTTTTTTAAAAAAATTAATTAGTAATTAATAATTAAGACCCATTAATTAAATATTAATCATGCGAATTGTCACTTTAATTATTAAATAAGCTATGTGAATTATTCTAGCTAGGTGCATTTTAGGTTGCTGACCTGTACGCGGTTTTCTGTCTACCTAGCTAGATACTTGGTGCGTTAAAATACGACCACATGATTTTATAAGTGCATTGCTTTTTTTTTTTTTTTTTTGTGTGTGTGTGAAAATGTAAGATCAATTAATTTAATATATATATATATTAATTAATTAATTATATAATTCAAATTATACTTTGAAATTATGTCTTATAATAAATTAGTATTTCAGCATATAATTTTATTATTTATCAAGATTTATAAAAAAAATACGTAGAAAAATACCTTTGAATATGAGGTACTTATAGTTTTAAGTAAAATAAGTATATGTACCACATCATTACCTATGCACGGATTTAATAAAACGTAACATTTTAGCAATATAAATGTATATATAGAGGATATGTATGATACCATGTGATGAATTAAAATGAAAAACAAAACATAATTTAAGATCCAGCCGTATAAATGCAAGTAATGTAGTGGTAGCTGAACTCATAAATGCTTCTCGTGACATTTACATTTTGGCTCGGTCAAATTTTCTCATGACTATCTTGAGAAGGTAAAATTAGAGCTGATTGATTAACATTACATGCATCCACTTACATATATATATATATATATATAGATATACTCGCACACACACACACATAATCTTTTAATTAAAGAAAAAAGTGGAAATTAATAGGCCTTAGGCCAACAATTTAGCAATTCTATTGGCTGTAATAATGAATATACGTACATGTATATATATATTGTTCTTCCCTCATAAGACGTTCGATTTAAGATAAGTTATAATCAAACTAAGGAATATCCATTGTTTCAGAGCTATAAAGCTATATAAACTATGATATAATGATTCATATAGCATGAATGAATAGAACCAACTTTAAGTTTAATTTTTTTTCAAATATATTTGGATTATTATTTCGTTATTAATTAATATATCTCTCGCATTTATTATGATACTTTAATTTTATATTAAAAAAATATTTAATTATTGAGTTTCAAATCTTTAACTTTATGAGTTTTGAATTATAATTTGTGATTATATAATTTAAAACTTTTATGAGAATATTAAGAACTTGAATGAATGATGAAGATTGTAGTATTTTAATTATATATCAGAAAAAAATATATATATAATTATTAAGTTCTATATAAAGATTTAAATTACATGCTATTAATAAATTGAATTTTATGTAAAAAATTATAAGTCGGTAACTAAATTAGATTTGTTGTTTAATTTTAGTGGTAAGAATTTTTATAGGATTCTTGTAGATTTGTTAGAAAAAAACTCACGTGAGGAGCTTCTCTTCGGGAAAGTACATTCACATGCATATGTACAATACAAAATTAATTTTTTAAATCTGTAAAGTTCCCTCATAACTTCCAACAAATTCAGACGAACAATTTTGTTCCATATGTACATATGTATGTATGATTGATCTAAATAATGTAAGTATATATATATATATATATATATATGTATGTATGTGTCACCTCCCAGTTACATAAAGATGTATGTATACCCATCAATCTTAATCCCGTAAACAACATCGGACTGATGTTTGTATTGCATAATTATAATAATTAATATATTATTTAAACATATATATATATATAGGAGTAAAAAGATGAGGAAGCTCTTAATTCATTAAAAAGAATGAGAAGAGAGGTCATTTTCATTAATGAAAACCCCTAGCTGTATATACAGCTCTGGGATTTTTCTCTTTCAGAAATAAATCTATATATATATACATATAAGTATAGATGAATTATACACAAGAGATCATTTTCCATCTGTCTTCTTAGAATTCTAATGCCTATAATACATACAAACAGCTTTGCTGTTATAAATCCAAAGGTAGCCTGTTGTGTGTATACACACACACACACACACACACATATATATATATATGCGCACAGAGATATTATTCATACAGACAAAATACAACTTACTCTCTTGACAGCTATATTACTTTGTCTTTCTCTATCGGGAACTAAATTATCTCGCCCACCCAGCAATTCTATTATTTGAACTCAATATATTTTCTACTAGCTATATATATATATATATATATATATATATATATATATATATAGGCATATATACACACACACACACAATCACATATATATCTTCAACAAGTAACATCAACAGATTCTTCAAATCGAGACTTCATTAATTTCCACATGCAAGTCTGCATGCTAATCGTTGTTGTTTCTCCCATGTACTAGTAGAAAATAAGTCCATATGTATATATATATATATATATATATGTATGTATGTATGTATGTATATAGTTAATTATACTCACAACATGAAGCTAGCACATCGTTTATTTGGTTTGCTTTAAGTTATATAATATAAGCACATTAGGTGTTTGGAATTCATTTTAATTTAATTTCTAATTAATTTTTATATTAATATACATAATTAAACCGTACACGAGACAAGTTCCATTGTAAGATCTACCATGTTTATACAGAAATTGTTTGAACCGGTAATGGCTATAGCATGCATTGTACACATGACATATATATATATATATATGTGTGTGTGTGTGTGTGTGCGCATGTATGTATACATATTGCACACATATATATATATATATATATACCCCGCTGATTGTGACAAAAAAGAACTGCGATTGTTATTGGTCACGGGGGCGGTTTTAGAATATCCAAATATTACAATATATTACATGTAAATATTTCAATATTATTATTAACCAATTATATATATACATGTATGACATAAAATTAAGAATATCCAAATTTTTAATGGCATTAATGGTGGGCATACGTTGTCTCTCTTGTTCACGTGTAAAGGAACTAGTGAAACTCACTAGACCACACAAATATATATAAACACAAATATATACATACATATGTACATATATATGGGTAGCAGAAGACAAGAGGTAGACCTGCCATGAGTGTCTGCTTGTTGATTTCTGGATGGTATGTGAAAGGCATAGAGAGATTATTGGAGTTTTGGTTGGATCTATTCATTCCTTTCAATTTGCTAATTCAACCCCCATAAAATGGGATCTCATTTTCACTACGTATACAATACAATATAATAATATATATATATATATATATGTTACCTTGTATTGATTTTAATTATTTTAATTAAAAATTTAAAAATTTATTTATTTAACTTTTACCATCTTATAATATTCATTAATTGATTAATAAAAATAATGAGTAACTAAATAAAATAATAAGGTAATTTTTCAAACACTAATCCATACATACTCTCAAAAATTCTCAAAAAAGCCCCAATTTTTTTATGTTATTTTTTCACTATTTTTAGAAGTATGTATATTCATATAATATATACGTGTCAAAAAAAAAATTAGTAAAACATTTGGCAATTAAAAAAAAGTATGTGTATTACAAAAGTATTAAAAAAAATAACGTATATATATAACATAATGTTTAAATTTAAAAGCTATTAAAATATATTTGTGTAAAATAACTATTATTTACTTTGCCACTAATTAATAAAACGATTGACTATGTATTAAAAGCTATTAAAGATATATATATATATATATATATATATTAATATTTGAATTTAAATAAAATAAAATTAAATAGAATGCATTTAATTGTTTTATTACCATATTTGTAGTACAACAGTTGAAAATTAATTAAAAAAATATATAATTATTTTTATTATTTTTATTACCATTAATTAGGGAAAAAGTCAACAATTAATCTATTTAAATATATATATATATATAAATTGTGTAAAATGATTATTACTTCACTTTTTTTTCCATAATTAATTATTTTACTTTTACAAAACCATTCTCTTTTTATATCAATGAAGAAAAATTACATGCAAGGGTTTATATCATCTACCAAGATATTCACATTTAATTTCATTGGAATTTTTGTGTGTATATATACTCACTTGGATTTTATACAAAAATTCTATAGATACTTACAATAAATGGATCATTTCCCTAACTTATTATTCATCGGTTTACAAAATTATTTCAGAAAAATATTTATAAAAAAAAAAAAACAGTCACCATATTCAATTATATGGTAACCTTTTTAATTACTTACTAGTTGAACCCTATTTAAGTATGGTATATATAAATAGCTATTTTTTTTTTGCTAAACTCTTTTAAATACCTACAAATGACTCATTCTTCAAGGAGCAAGATTACTAGGTATGCAAGGAAAAATGTAATGGATATAGCCTTTTCCAAATGTATATATATATATATATGTGTGTGTGTGTGTGTGTGTATATGTGTATATGTATATGTATGGCATATATTAGGATTTAATGTTTCAATAAGTTGATAATTCAAACAATCTTATATATAATCATTTCATCATATTTTTATATTTCATGTTCTTTTTATCATAATACATCGTATTTTTATATATGTATATATTTTTTTGGTATAGGATTCGAGGAAACATCATTTGATAGAGTATCAAGCTTTTCATAACATGATACATCAAATATTGATCTTAACTTTTTGCACGATATAGGAATTTATAGAACAATTCCAAGTGGACCAAATCCTTTACACAAGATTATACCAAATTTAAACTTTTACTCTCTATTGAATGAATAAATTGATAGAAATATATTTAGTTCATCAGATACTATACATAATGAAATACCAAATAGAAAGATACCTGACTCACCAGATCCAATATATAATGACATACTAAATAGATATGTACCCAGTTCACCAGATCTTATACATAATGAAATACCAAATAGAAAGGTACATAGTTCATCAGATCCAATACATAATGATATACCAAATAGAGATATAGCTAGTTCACCAGCTTCCACACATAATGACATACCAAATAGAGATATAGCTAGTTCACCAGCTCCCATACATAATGACATACCACACAGATCTATACCTAGTTCACCAGATCTATACTAAATAGAAGCATACCTAGTTCACTAAATCCAATCCATAATGATATACCAAATAGATTTGTACCTACTTTACCAGACTCAATCCATAATGATATACCAAATGATGATACTCACATTGTACAAGGTCAAGAAATCAATGAAGCTGAAATACCTAATGGATTAGATCTTTTATACAATGATAATCCTATAATGGATTAGAATTATGAACTCTAATCTTTACTTTGTATGACGAATGAATGTAATATACAAAATAGTTACTATGTTCTTTTTAATCAATAAATAATGTTTAATATGTTAATAAAATTTATTAATTTACTATAATACTTCTTCCATTAGTTTGCTTGTTTATGTTGGTGAATGTGCATGAGGGAGCTAGTTAATATAAAAAACTGTTATATATTTACATTAGGAGTATTACATATTATTTGATTGATAAAAATGTATGTATATATATATATAGATATACACACCCAGGTTTTCTATGAAAAAATGATTTGTTTATTGGATGACTAAATCTATAGAATGAAATCAAACTAAATCAATGAATTAGGAAGAAATATAAGGGGAAAAAAAAACACGAAACCCTAAAGAAGAATGAAAGAAAAGAAGTAGGTTTTCAAAATATTTTTATTAAACAAACAAACACAGAGAAAAATTATGAACTGAAAAAAAAATAATAATAAAAATAAATAAATAAATAAAAGACAACATTGTTAAGAAATTCAACGTACTTCATTATATATGCATATATATATATATATATGTTAGTACTTCAAGTTTTATGTTTTTTTTTAATAATAATCCAATATTTTGTCATTTTTTAGTTATAATTTGTTTCAAGAATATGTATGTTATTTTTAAATATGAAGATCTAAAATTAAAAATACAGAAACTAAAATTATGATATAATAAAAAATTATAAAATAATAATTTTATGTTAAATAACAAAAAAATAAACCACATTTACTTAATTATCACGAAAGTTATAAATTTTTAGTGGCAATAAACCTAAATTATAAATGGTAAATTAATGAATAAAATATTGTATTACGTTTGCTTTTGTTTATCGTGATCAAATTAAATTTTTATAAATATTCTTCAATTTAATTAAAAAATTATTTACTTCAAGGTTCAATAAACTAAACTTTCCTTCACCTATCTATTTCACTCTAAAAATTTATATTTTTAAGACTCTTAGAGTATTAAACAATATTCACCCAAATTTTATTTTATTTTCTTTTCAGTAGTCTGTTACTGTATATTTTATATCTATAGGATTTATTCATTATGTTATTTTTTTATAACTTTAGCTTTATTAATAAAGTAGTTAACTAACTTTTTCATATCAATACTCTCTCCCTAAAGTCACATTATCCTCTAGATTAATAATAAGCTAAATATACTTGGTTATAGCATTAATATGAAATTCGTATTGGTCTACTTTTGTCCTAACTAAACATTAACGATCTTTTTTGCTATGGTATGCTCGATCAAAATTTGTAATTTATAATGTTAGTTAAACAATATAAGCATAATTTGATATATAACTAAACATTCTTAAAAAGTCTTATGCTAAATTCAATTTGTGGAAAATTTTTTGTTACAATTACAAGCCTAAAGCCTTCACCAACCTCTGTCTTCTAAGACTCCTACTTTAAGAATATTTATATGTACAAGTTCTTGGAAACCCTTTTTAATGGAAAAAGACCTCTTCCATTTAAAACTATGTCGGTTGAGATTTCGTACATGATTCTTTTTTTTGCAAAAAAACTTATCACCTCTAGAGAAATCATGAAGAATGAATCATACCAAAAGCTAAAAATTCTCTTCAACCCACATTTTATATAGCATCTTTATATCAATATCTTCTTGCATATTCCAATCATTTTTTAATCTTCTATTTTCTTTTTCTTTGGGTATTATTCTTCGCTTTAAGTTCTCTCATTATAGTTTTATCTATATTTTTATTTATATGTACATTATGTGATATTCTTTTTTTTTTAAATATCTTACACGATATCTATTTTTTATTTAATTATTATTTATGTTACTGTGATAAACTTTTATTATCATTTCTTTAGATTTTGTTTCTGAAATTTCATTTGTTGACTTTTAGTTTCTTCAACATATGTTATTTAATTTAATATTATTATTAGTACACAACTTAAGTGACAGATATAAAACTCAATAAAAATTAGAATTTGCAATGAATGTAAAAAAGATATTCATTAACCATTTAAGATGAGATTAAACACTTAAAACATGCACCATTCTAATAGAGAGAAACTATCAATTTATGTTTTTTTTAGATAAATTTTTTTTGTTTCTATTTTTATAAATATGTATAGTCATATGGCATACATGTATCATACAATAATAATATGTTGGCTAAAATTTGGTCCATATATTTTTTAAAAATTCATCACCATTAGAGGAATAATGAAAAATGAATCGTAATAAAGTTAAAAACTCGCTCAAACCTACATTTCGTGGTCTCTTTATACCAACATATTTTTACACATTCCAATTATTTTTTAATCTTTAATGTCTTCTTGTTTTTGTCTTTGAGTATTATTCTTTAATTTTAATCCTTTTATTGTAGTTTTGTGCATATTTCTGTTTATATGTACATTTTATAATTTTTTCAGTATCTTTTGTAAAGATCCAAGACTTAAAGAGAAATAAATTCATAAATTAAATAGAAAAAAGATTAATAAAATTAGGATTTACATTCTTTACACAATAATTTCGAATATCCAATAAAAGTACAGGAATGTCTCTTCTAAAAGATAAATAGAAATTAAAAAAATAAAATAAAAAATGAATAATTAAGCATCATAGGAAAACTTTCATTAGTACTTGAAAGGAGTTCAGATAGTGAACTACTCACAACTCTTTTACTGATCAGGATTTGAATATTGGTCCTCTTTATCTAAATAGTCAATGAAAGGTGAGCTACACTATCTCAGTAGATATCACACTATCACAGTACGAAAATTAAAGATTTGTTAAAAAATACTACGGAGCCCTTTCTTATTA
>NW_019014673.1:685527-714207 GCF_000150535.2 Carica papaya
GAGAAATAGAAGGAGAGAGTGAGGGGAAGACAAGAGAGATTATCAGCAGAGGAAGAACAAAAAGAAGGGGGCAAAAAAAAAAAAAGAGAGACAGAGAGGAAGCTGAGTTCTCAGTGTCTAGGTATACTTCATCTTCTTCCAAATTTCATTTTCGACTGTAATTTTCTGTGTCTCATACTAGAAATTGTTTGAATGTAGTGCTCGTCGATCACAATTATCGTCTTCCTTATAGAATGAAGAGTTTCAAGTTTATGTTTTGTGAAATCTATTCAAATCCCCTTGCTTTAGTTGAGACGCTATTAATCAGGATTATATTTTGTTATGGGTTGCTTTTGGCTCTTTATTATTATGATGTCATTTCATCATTGTTTGGAAGCATTATCCTTTCATTCTCACGAAGTTCACTATTATCTCATAAGGTTATAGGATGTTCATGAGCAAGTGGTATTCATTTGGTTAATAGATGTCACGAAGTTCACTGTACTGCTTCCTTTTGTTCATTTTATTTCTCTATTTTTACTGTCTTGATCCGAGCTAAGAAAGGGAATCTAGTTAAGCTTTATCTCCTTTTTGTTTGTTTTGTTTACTGCTTGAACTCTAAATCCTAAATCAAACAATGAGCAGAATAGCTTTTCAACCCGATGTCAACGGTATAAAGGATAATGCTTTCAAAGGATGTGCAGAATAGATTTTGAAACAGATGTCAACAGTAAAAAGGCAATTGGTTGATTGCTTGGGTGTTTGCGCTCTGTACTGTTTAGCACGTATTTTGCAACCGATTGCTTTCATTTGAACCAATACAAAATGTGATAAGCTTGGTATGTATTTTTCTCTTATGTTTACTGTCTGAAAAAACAGCTTGCATACCCTACACCAGTCTTGCATATTCTGTTTCTTATTTTACATTTCTAAAGGGTCTGTTGAATGTATTTTTGGTGTGCTTGGTACATTCACATGGTCAAAAGTATAACAGATAACAAGAATAGTAAATAGTAACATGAAAATTTTCAAAAGATAATGAGAAATAAAAAGAGTGACTTTATCTTGCTGGCTTGGATTAAAATGATATGGGAAATCGTGATGTCCATTCTTCTGCCAAGCATGAAGCAATGGAGAATTTTGAGGAGATGACCAATGGTAGAATTCAACTAGGTTTTTTAGTCTTCTTTCCATTGTTTCTTATTTTTTATTTTCAATGTATTTTAACCCGTAATTCCCCATATGGTTCACAAATATAATTATTAATTTTTAGATTAATGTCATACTCACACATCAGAGAATAGTTAAATTATTGAGAATGCATGCAAAGCACTTTTAGTATACAGTGAGGTGCCTCACACCTTCGTGTCCTGTGTTATTTTGGACTCAGATCTCGGATTTTGACAAATGTACTATTTAGCATCTGATTCTGCTTCTAGTCGGATCAGTGACAGCTCCTTTTAATTGTAAATTTTTTTAAAATTTATGTTTCCAGGAGTCCTTTGCCTCGTGTCGCTCCCATTGTGACACTGCCAATAGAGAAGAGGGGACGGACATTGATGCTCATAGCAGCAGGAGTTTCACTTTTAGATAGCTCAGCTATACAGAGTTTCCGCTTCCCAACATGCGTGCTTTAGCAGCCCAGCTTAATACTGTTATGATCCCTTCCACTCTTTCAACTTCCAATTTGCAGGAACATTCTCAGTTTTTCTGTTTGTTTCCTGATAAATTGCTTTATGAGTTTGTTATAATTCGTGCATTAAATATTTTTGCAGTACTTCTTTAGAAGAAATTCTGGGTATTTGCGGTCTTGCAAGTTTTCATCCTTTAATAGAAAAGGTTTCTCTTTTTCTTAGCTACATAACTGATTCTGTTCTATTTTTCTCCTCTTTATTTTCATGCTTCTCTTATCTGTTTTCCTTTGATCCATAAAGATCAACCTAGAGAACTGCATGAATATGATACTTTACATGAGGAATTTGTTGGAAGTATTTAACTTTTTATGATTTGTTTTTTAATTTGGCTTGCTATGGTCCCATTTTTCTCACTGTTGAAAGTTGCTTGAATTTATAGATGAACTGTCTATGGAAGAGGAAGCTGAAAGGAAAATTGGATGGTTACTGAAACTGATTTTTGCAGGGACTGCAACAGTTGTTGCTTACCAGTTCTTCCCTTACATGGGTAAGTAAATTTCTTTCCACTCAGTATTTGACTACATTATATTCTGAAAATTGGTTGTAAAATGTAAACTCACCATTTTATGAGATCATATTGCTGAAAATTGGTCCTGAGATCAGCATTTGGCTGGATTTTATTGCTGAAAAACCTATTTTTCTGATACGCACACTGCTTTGCTGTTTCAGGAGATAATTTGATTCAACAGTCTGTATCACTGTTGCAAATCAAGGATCCTTTGTTTAAAAGAATGGGAGCTTCACGATTGGCACGTTTTGCAATAGATGGTTAGTGTCCTTTTCTGAACAGAAGTGATACAGTTTTAGAACTTTGTCGAGAATACTCGAAAGATACCTTTTTTTCCCTTGATAACTTTAGGCAAATGATGCAGTGTTATATAGCTACATTGACTACGTGGCATTTAGAAATGTTTGGGAAGAACAAAACCTAAGATTTGGATCCTACCTATAGATGCTACCAATTGAAATTAATAGAGCATGTATCAAATATTTGCCATTTGTTATTTAAAAAAAATAGGATTTGCCAGTTGTTTCTTGACTGCATCTCATATAATATGTTTTGGTCTCCTTTTTTTTTATTTCATAGATGAGAGAAGAATGAAAATAGTGGATATGGGTGGGGCTCAAGAGCTCTTGAATATGTTGGGAGCTGCTAAAGATGATCGCACACGGAAAGAAGCTCTAAAGGCTCTTGCCGCCCTCTCGCTCTCAGGTTTGTTTTGCTTTTTTTTTTTTTTCATTTCTGTTAAAATATACACTTACAGGATCACATTATTGTTGCAAATCAGGCAGTGCATCTATAACATGCATGTATAGGCAGATATGTTTAACTTTTCATTTTTTGTATCAAATTCTTGTGTCATTATAAGTCTATGAGAGGCTTCAAACATTGGACTCTCTCAAAATCCTTCCTAGTCCTTATTTCCATGAATTGATTAAGGTGTTTAAGTGGGGCTGACAGAATCTTTCAATGTTTGAGGCTTTTTTTCCCATTGCAAAGAGGAGGGTCAAACCATAGTTGAGTTGAGAAATTCCTATGGTTTTTAAATAAATGCAGATATATTTCCTAGGTTTACATCACGAATTTCTCCAAGAGGTTTCTTTCCAAATAAATAAGCTTGATCCTCAACTCTCCATTGAATACGCTAATAATTTTCTTGCAGTGTGTTAAAGATAATGAATTCTTGGGGATTCATGATTTGTTTGTGCATCTTTTGTTATGAAGATGACTTTCGCATTGGCCTTCCAAGTATAAAATAATTAATTGTTCTTTTGAAATAAAAGTATAAAATAATTAATTGTGTTAATAGTTTCAAAAAACTCTTATGCAAAATAATTAATTGTGTCAATAACTTAAAAAAACTCAGAAAATGACTCAATCTATTACTTACAGATCAATACACTCCCTCATGCACAAACTTGCTAGGTTGGAAGCTTGACGAGCACAAGTCCTCCATGGCTTGTGCTGAAATCTAAGTAACTGAAATTGAAGGTGGCAGTCAAGATTCAAATTGTAAACATTTGGCTCTCAAACTATATGAAGTAATTTAGTATGAGCAATTATTCTAGAAGTGTAAGTTAATAGAAAATATTCACTCTATTATTTATAGAATAACACCAAAAATTGGCATGTCGAAGGTAATAACTCAAAGAAACATTTTAGTTGTTTTTGTAGAAAAGCAAAAGGTATATTATAAATTGAAACTGGATAACGTAGAATATCAAGAAAAAACCTAAAACATTGCCATAGAAATAGTTAAATGAAAGGTCATTGCCAAGTAACTGCTAAGCTCATGCAACTAGGGCATATGGAAATCCTTGCTGTTAAACTTAAGTTCCTAGATCGTTTACCAAGGACGTTTGAACAATCCACATTTTTTTTTTCCTTTTCCTGGCAGATGGAGCTGTTGATACTTTACATCGAGCTGGGGGAATCTCAGTCGTTAAGTCTATTCCAGATTCTATTGAGGATGCTGATGTTATGAAATACAAGTCAAGCTTGCTGAAAAGATTTGAAGACTTAAGATATCATACACCGTCTTGAGTTGTGGTAAAGTATTTTCGGGTTAAAAACCTTTTCTAAATGTTGCAGGAGGCTAGAGTTTTGAGGGATAACTCTCTTGTATCTTTCTATTCAATTGAATAATGTTTCACTTACTATAAAAAGTCACTAAAAGTAAGATAATTATTGGGAGATATGATACATCTAAGAGACCTTAATATACCCACCTGAGTTAGAATCGATTTATATGGAGTGCATAGAATGCTCCTAGCAGACCCTAGTGCTTCCATTGTACTGCAAGCAAGTTAAATTCTGTATTCGCATAGAATATCATGATCCTGCTGCATGATTGCATGCTCACACCAGATCATTCTCATCTTCAATCAAAATAGAAATAGAAAAAAAAAGAAAATTAATCTCAGAAAGAAACATTGAAAATCAATTGCTTTTCATACCGGCTATGATTAATTCAGTCAAATATAAAGGAATATGTAAGTTGTATCTGCTTTTGAAGATTGCCCTAAACCAATTTGGTCAATTAATGAAAGAAGCATACCAAAGAGTGCCTTGAAAACACTATCCAGACTGGGATAATTGTGGTGAGATGAACAAGAAAATGGCATGAGAAAAGTTTTTCTAAGATTTGAAAATCCCATACAATCATATTCAATTTGATGGAATTGTTTCATTTTAATCGAGATTTTCTATGATTTCGCGAACGAAGGGTTATTTCTTGGTTTCATCTATTCGTTAATAATTTAATTATTTTTAGATAATAATAAATAGAAAGAATGTTTGTAAGCAGTTCTATTGAAAGTAGGAACAGATTCAAATACTTATAAATAAGATAGTTCAATCTTTGTTAAAACGTATTACCGGATTATCCCCCTGAAGTATGAAGTTCTCTTTCCAGGAAATTTTCTTTTACCTAGCCAATATAAGATATATAGAAGGATACAGTCTTCTTTAATCATGAAAAAGGATTTTATCAACTAAACTACCTACTATACATCAATTTTCTTCTGCTTTCAAAGATAAAATTATCAAGTGAGTGCCTTACCCATTCTTGAAAGCTTTCTGGGAAACTCCATGGCAACTCCTCAGCCTTTCTAATAATTATCAGTGAGAATGATTTAATGCTATACATAGTCTGTGTTTTACCTTCTTCCACGGCTATGAACATTTTTGTACACAAGTGTCCTAGATTTGTGTTTTGGTACTTAGTACAGCTTCTCTGTGTTGTTCTAACGTCCTTGGTCATTGATTAATCAAAGAAATCTTCTTACATATTTAGAGAAAGAATCAAGCTAAGCTATATTACATAAATCAAACACCGACGAAAAATTCACATCTGCGCTGGAAAATTGAAGAATACAAGCACTACAAGATCTTCAATGCAAAAAAGAATCATGACTTGTTGCCCATAAAACTGTATATATTGGTGGAAATTGCAATTATGCTTGTTGCAATAGCCAGAACTATCATTATCACCGCTATAATTCTATCCTTGGAGGTTGATATGCCATGAACATCCCTGTCATTACAAAAGACGAAAATAAGAATCAGAATAATCCGATTAACCACAATTTGATCGATAGGCAAAGTGCTCTTCTGGAAAAGTACCTTAAAACGATAGCGCCCGGGAAGATGAAAGCGAGACAAACTGCAGTAGTTGATCCCAAGAACTGGAAAAGGTACCAAATACTTGGGACAACAATGGCTAAAAGGTAAGAAAAACCGAGTAGACTAACTGTAAGAGCGACAAATCTGGGAGTGTCTGTTGCCAAAGGAGGCCTCTTCGGGAAAAGGAACTCGTCCAGGTTCGATCTTAAAGAGAAATTCAAGAGAGGATACACAAGAACAAGATGCAATGCATAGCTTAATCGGACTATGTCATTAAGTAATGAGCCTACAGCAGTATCTGAATTTTGATCGAAGTTAACAAGTATGTCCTCCATGATTGATTCTCCGAAAAGAACGTACCCGAAAAGGCCTATGGTGAAGTATATTGCAGCACATAACAGCAGCGAAATTCTCACTACTGATATCATATCAGAAGGCTTGCTTAGTTCAGACCCAATTGGATGAACTGCAGGAATGATCAAAAAAGCACTTGTAAAGACACCAGAACTGATAATTCGACAGACAAAAAATTTTGCTTGTTCTTACCATTAAAATGAAATGTGAAAGCTGTAACGATAACTGGGACTGCAGTAAACAAGTTTAAGAAGGAAACTCCATTGTCCAATTCAGGAAGCAGTCTCGGGTTCTTTGTTTTGCCTTCCACGAGTGCAGTTATTGCCAAACCTGAGGTTATACCGACAAATATAACAGCCAGTAGAACAGCTACTGCCGAACTGCAGCTCAATGATTCTGCGGAATGAAAAACAGTCATCATCGCCGTATCTACTTAAACCTGATCGTATAATGATAGATATTATAACTCGAAACATTCTACTCTATTACCATTATAAGACTTATGTAACAGCTGAAATCTAAATACCAGACAAGAGGAAACCCGAGGGGGAATGAATTACCTACACGCCGGAGTAAAACCAGTGGAAGCATTACGAAGATAGTGATGAAAAGCAATGCGAAAACCCGCGAATTCCACCAATGAAATCCGAACCATTCTTGCAGAACACCCAGATGAACAGATCCTTCAGGCTGATTCCCACATAAAACATCCCCTGACAAAAAAAGAAACCAAAATCTACCCATTAAAAAACACAGTACTAATTCAGATCAAGACAACTAAAACAAGCTTCTTGAATCTTAAGCACTCACCAATGATGATCAAGTAAACAATCAAGCATCCAAGATTAGTGATCATCACAGATATTTGAACAGCAACAGATCCTAGCCGTCCAAATGACTCCCTCATGACACCAGAATATGTAGTGGAAACACCAGAATACGTAAATCTCATCAAGAATTCCACAGAGATATCAACCAAACAGCCAACAATCACAATCAACACAAAAGCTGGAATCACACCAAGCACTTTGAGGGTGGCTGGGATTGACATAATCCCAGCTCCAATTATACTCGTGGATACATTAAACACAGCCCCGGACAACGAAGCTTGCCTCCCCGGCTTCCGGTGGTCTGGTAGGAGCGGAACCTCTGATCCAGATGCCGGAGACATTCCTCCGGCAAGATTGAAAAGTAAGTTCTTTTCTTTTTTCTTTGTTCTGGGTATGTGTTATAGCATGTAATGGTAGAATAATGTTTGTCATATATATAATAATACAAGGTTCAAACCAAGATCAAATGAACTTGAGTTGTTTAATGACCAAAATCAAATCATTGGATTGATAATTGGAAAAATTAAATGAAGGAGAGAATCGGGATTGGTCTGTTTAGGAAAATTGTGGAGACGACAGGTTGGAATCATATGAAATCTTATAAAAGAAAATGTATATGGACGGAAAAAGAGGTGGTATGAAGGGTCCAGTTTGGATGGCCAAGAACCAAACAGGAGATTGATTGTCTCTCTGTGTACCATGAATTTAAAGACATTAACGTACTAAAAAAATATTATATTAATTTTTATGACAAAATTACTTTTTAATGTAATTATACAAAAAAGTTGAAGTTACATAAAAAAAAGAGAGAAATTTCCAAATTAATTTCATAAAAATTCTTAATTTATTTGGAATATAAGGTGTAAATTGAAGTTAAAGTTGTGATCATTGAAAAATCAAAGCTAAAATTAGTAAACAGAGACAGAAACCATTAAGACATAAGATTTAGAGCTTATTCATACGTACCCTAAATCCAAAACTTGAAAAAGACCTAAAGCTAATTATAAATTCAATCCCATACGTAAAGATTCAAGTTTATCAGACATCCGAGCCCACTAACAAAATGGTACGTCTATGTCTCTGTGTGTGTGTCTTTATGTGTGTGTGTGTTTTTGTATGTACACATCTATATATAGGATAAAAATATATGTATATGTGTCTACATGTGTATACATATGTATATATATATATATATATATATATATATAGAAAGAGAGAGAGAGAGAGAGAGAGAGAGATTTGAAATCTCGCCCGAGAAAATTGAAGTCATGCTGTGAGTTCCAACAAAATTTCAGAAAATGGGTTGAAGATATCCTCCATGTTGCTTTTTACGGCTAAATTTCGACAAGTTAATCTTTGATTATTTGAGATTATGTAGAATCAGATTTATTAATATATAATTATAGAAGAGCTTAATTATTTGTATGCTTAATAATCTAATTAATTGTTTAAGTATACCCTCTAGCTAATTAACAAATATATCTCTCCACTTCAACGAGAAAGAGACCAAAAAAGTTTGATAATGCACGTAATCTTAAGTGGGTCCAGCCCGTGTTATACAAAAAGATAATATATATATATATATATGACTGTACATATAAGAGAACCGAGTAGAAAAAACTAGTCCAGCCGGTATTTTTTAACAGTGAATTTGATTCAGAATCATGGTTTTTCCCTTCTAAATTGCAGAGATTAGCACAAAATTTTGTGTTCTTATGTTTACTTTTGCACTAATTTATTTCAAACTTGGTAGTTAAATTTTTCTATAATTGAATTTAATTAAATTTACAGGATTGATATTATCTAAAGTGCAAAATACTATTCATCTTTTATCGATTCATTGAATCCGAAATCATCGATACAATTTGTACAAAGGATAAAGAAAAAGAAGAAAATTAACTCAATTATCGAAGATCGTATCCGAAATAATTTACATATCTCGATTTGAAATAAGTCATCTTGATTTAATTAGCTAATTGCTAATTTGGACTTTCTTTTTCCAGTCAACTCAGCAAGCTTGTGTAAATTGCAACTGCACTTGTCATCACAGCCAAGATAATCACTAGTATTGCAACAACCTTATCTTTCTTTGTTGATATTCCATGTACATCCCTGTTAAAAACCAAGAAAAGTTCTCTTCAAATTTTCAGTAAAATACTTCAACTAAATCGACGTATTTAAATAATTTAAACAGGGTATTTTCGGGAAAAGAAATCGAAGAGTGGAGGAAAACAAAGAGAAGAGAATTTGTACCTTAAAACAATTGCAGCAGGAAATATAAATGAGAGGCAAACAATGGTTGTGGATCCCATGAACTGGAAAAAATACCAAATGTTTGGGAGGGCAACAGCTACTATGTAAGTAATTGTAAGCAAACCACAAGTTAAGGACACAAATCTGATGGTGTCTAATGCCAAAGCAGGCTTCTTTGGGAAGAGAAACTCATCAACATTTGCCCTTAAAGAATAGTTCATAAGGGGGAAAACCAACGCTAGATGGATCGCGTAGCTCAAACGAACTATGTCATTGATTACTAGGCCGATGGATGAATCTGAATTCTGATCGAAATTCACCAGCATATCGGGCATGATGGCATCACCGAAGAGCAAGTAACCGAAAAAGCCAATAGTGAAGTATATTGTAATGCAGATGAGTAAGGAAATTCTAACAGCTAAGCTCATATCAGATGACTTCTGAAGCTCTGCCTTTATTGGGTGAACTGCAGTTCATTGACAACAAAGTATTCTTTCGTTATGAACTACACTATATATCTGTTAAGTTTGTAGATAATCTCTTCATTTCAGAATATATTAACTTACCCACGACATGAAATCCGAAGCCTGTGACGAAAATCGGAATTGTTGTGAAAAGATCAAGCACTGAGACTTTGGTAAAGTCTGGTATTAGTCTTGGATTCTGTGTTTTTCCAGTCCATAGAGCATGAATTGCCATTACTGAGCTTATCACAACAAACACTATCGCAAGTCCTATGGACACTGCTGAACTATGCCTCAGCGAGTCTGCAATTTTGCAACATAACCCATGTAAATTCTTACAATTCTTATATATATATATATATATATAAAATGTTAATGTTGAGGAAATTAAATCATCAATATGCACAATCACAAAGTAATGAGTAAAACAAGAAAAAATATAAAATTTACAGAGTTCAACAAGTATCCCTACAGCTACAGGCAAAACTAAAGAGTTTTTCCACTCCGATGAAAAATAAGAGTACATCACGTATAGAGTTGTATATCCTTGTACACACATAGTACTAAAATTTTCCTTAAAATATTCTCTAAATATACACAAAAAATTCTCCTAATCATGTCAGAAAGTATACGACTCAATCAATTGTACATTTTAGAAAATCTTGGTTTATTAAGAGAGAAATCGACTTACCCACTTGGCGTAACAAGGCCAATGGAAGCATAACAAAGAGAACAACAAGGAGAATCACAAAAGCTCTTGAGCTCCACCAATGAATTCCAAAAAATTCTTGTAAAATTCCTGTATGTATGCTTTCTCCAGATCGATTTCCACAAAGAACATCCCCTAACATAATTGCAATATAAATAACTTTGTCAAAGCAGGATTAATTTGCCCTAAATCAACACAGGGCCAAATGGGAGGACCCATCACCCATCACCCATTATTGATAAGATAAGAACAAGAAAAAGAAAAAGAAACCGAAAAACACCATTGAAGAAAATCCCAGAAGCTTACCAAGAATAATCAGATAAATCATGAGGCAACCAAGATTGGTAACCATGACACAAATCTGCACTGCAACAGACCCAAACTGTCCAAACGACTCGGCCATTAACCCACCATAGGTGCTGCACTTTCCAGACTGAGTGAACCTCAATAAGAACTCCACCGTCACCTCCGTGAAAAACCCAACAACTAAAATCGCTATCAAGCCGGGAATGACCCCTAGCGTCTTCATCGTGGCCGGAACTGACATAATCCCGGCGCCCACCATTGTCGTCGAAATGTTGAACACTGCACTTGACATCGTTGCACATCCTGTAGCTTCTTGAAGGAGAGGGATGCCAAGGATTGGATCTTGGCTGCTGCTGTTACTCTTCCTCACCATGCTTGGAAAAATGGTTCTTCTTTTGACTTTTGATGGAAAATAAAATGGTGTTCTTCAATTCCAGGATTCGGGACATGAAGAGATGCCATTATAGAAGAGAATAATTTAATTGTTAGATGTTAGAAAAATACAAAATATAATAAATTAGTTGATGCCAAACAAAATGGTATTGTTCAAATATATTAAATATATTGCTGAAAACAAATAAAACTTACTTAATTTCGTATGCAGAATTTCAAAGTTTGTTGGTAGATAATATTGGCACATAAGAATTGAGTGATGAGTGGAAGTTGTCCATTTCTTTTTTGGACCATATGTATATATATATATATATATATATATATATATATACATACAATTAACAAAAGAAAATATGAAATGGGTTTTAGTTTAACACATTAATTAATAACTAGAATAAATTAAAATACAAAATTTTAAGCATTCCTAACTTTCTATTGTTGAAAAATATATTTTTAAGCTCTTAGGATTATTAATTAGAGAGAAAATTTGATCTCTAATAAACTTTTAGAAATGTCACCTACCCTTCATTTTAATATATAATATATACATATATACATTATGATATTAAAATCTAACTAAAAAAAAAAACACGTGCTAAATAAATTACAATAGTCAAATATTTATAAAATTTTAAATAATGATAAGATCAAATTTATCTAATGCTTATCTACAAATAAAAAGATTTATACAGTATTAATTAAGGAGATAATTTAAGTATTTACTTAATTATAGAATCCAAGTTTATGATTAATTTGGGATTGTTTGTATTTATTAGTTTGTTAAAAGTGAATTTAAATTCATAGTTTGATCTGTAATTATTTTTTAAAAAATTTTAAAATTTACTTCATAACTTTTGTATTATTATAGTTAATTTTATACTTATTTATTTTTTAATTTGAAATCATGATTATAATTTATATTAAGGATGACGATAAAAAGAAAATTAAGATAATTATTAAAAAATATATACGAAATAATCAATATCTGAATTTGAAGTAAATCGTCTTGAGATCTAATAGCTAATTTCTAATTTCTGACTTTCCTTTTCCATTCAACTCAGCAAGTTTGTGTAAATTGCAACTGCACTTGTCATCACAGCCAAGATAATCACTAGTATTGCAATAATCTTATCTTTCTTCGTCGATATTCCATGTACATCCCTGTTAAAAATCAAGATAAATTCTCTTCAAATTTTTCGTAAAATACCTCAATTACGCTGACTATATCGATCCTTTTACGTGCTTAAATAATTTAAACAGGGAAAAGAAATCGAAGAGTGGAGGAAAACGAAGAGAAAAGAATTTGTACCTTAAAACAATTGCAGCAGGAAATATAAATGCGAGGCAAACAATGGTTGTGGATCCCATGAACTGGAAAAAATACCAGATGTTTGGAAGGGCAACAGCTACAGTGTAAGTAATTGTAAGTAAACCACAAGTTAAGGACACAAATCTGGTGGTGTCTAATGCCAAAGCAGGCTTCTTTGGGAAGAGAAATTCATCAACATTTGCCCTTAAAGAATAGTTCATAAGGGGGAAAACCAATGCTAGGTGGATCGCGTAGCTCAGTCGAACTATGTCATTGATCACTAGGCCGGTGGATGAATCTGAATTCTTATCAAAATTCACCAGCATATCGGGCATGATGGTGTCACCAAATAGCAAGTAACCAAAAAAACCGATGGTGAAGTATATGGCAATGCAGATGAGCAAGGAAATCCTAACAGCTAAACTCATATCAGATGACTTCTGAAGCTCTGCCTTTATTGGATGAACTGCATTTCATTGACAACAAAGTATTCTTTCATTAGAAACTACATTACAATACACCGTGTATATGTTGAGTTCGTAGAAAATCTCTTCATTTCACAGTGTATGAACTTACCGACCATATGAAATCCGAAGCCTGTGACAAAAATCGGAATCGTTGTGAAAAGATCAAGCACTGAGACTTTGGTAAAGTCTGGTACTAGTCTTGGTTTTTGTGTTTTTCCAGTCCATAGAGCATGAATAGCCATTGCTGAGCTTATCACAACAAACACTACCGCAAGTCCTATGGACACTGCTGAACTATGCCTAAGTGAATCTGTAATTTTCAAGTATAATCCAATATGTATCACGTAAATTCTTTCATTCCTTACAAATATATACATATATACACAATGTTAAAATATTATATGACTCAATGAATACTGGTTTATTAACAGAGAAATCTGACTTACCTACTTGGCGTAACAAGACCAATGGAAGCATAACAAAGAGAACAACAAGGAGAATCACAACAGCTCTTGAGTTCCACCAGTGAATTCCAAACAATTCTTGTAAAATCCCAGTATGTATGCTTTCTCCGGATCGATTTCCACAGAGAACATCCCCTAAAGAATTCGAAGTTTGTCAGAGTAGGATTAATTTGCCTTAAATTAACACGGGGCCAAATGGGAGGTCCCATCCCCCATCACCCATTCTTACAAGATCAATTACAATTTGAAAAACACCATTGAAGAAGACATTAATGGCAGAAAAATCTTGGAAATTAAGAATCCTAAAAGCTTACCAAGAATAATCAAATAAATGATAAGGCAACCGAGATTGGTTATCATGACACAAATCTGCACTGCAACAGACCCAAATGGTCCAAACGAGTCGGCCATTAACCCACCATAGGTGGTGCACTTGGCAGACCGAGTGAACCTCAATAAGAAGTCCACCGTCACCTCCGCCAAAAACGCAACAATCAGAATTGATATCAAGCCGGGAACGATTCCTAGCGTCTTCATCGTGGCCGGGACAGACATAATCCCGGCGCCGACCATCGTTGTCGAAACGTTAAACACTGCACTTGACATTGTTGCACCTCCTGGTTCATGATTAGGTTCTTGGAGGAGTGGGATGTCAAGGATTGGATCTTGGCTACTGTTATTCTTCCTCTCCATGCTTTGGAAAAATGGTCTTCTTCTTTTGACTTCGGATGGAAAATAAAATGGTCTTCTTGAATTCCAACACTTCGAACGTGAAGGGATACCATTATAAAAGATAATAAATTTAATTAAAAAAGTACAAATTATCATAAATAACTTGTCAAAATAATTTTTCAAATACATTAATTTGGTATGCAGGAATTCCTGGTTTGTTGGTAGATAATATTGCCGCGAAAAAAAAGGATTAAAAAAATCAAATAAAGAAATTCAAAATAATAAATAAATTCCCAAAAAATGAAAAAAAAAAATTGTTTATCCATTTAATTCGGATAAGATTAAGAAATATGTTTAAATTAATATTTCTTTTTTTGTCAAAAAAAAAAAATAAACCATATATATATATATATATATACACACACACATTAACAGAGGAAAATATTGAATTGTTTTAGTTTTAAACATTAATTAATAATTAGAATAAATTACGATAGTCAAATATTTATAAAATTTTAAATAACGATAAGATTAAACTAATCTTCAATTATGGATATTGAAATTGGTTTTCTGGGCTGCCCTTTGGGCCATCGCGGGTCAAAATAACCCGACCCGTAAGACTTTTCCAAACGGCCCAACCTTGACATTAACAATTTTAAGGATATTCACTTTTCCTTCTCAGCATCAACAATCTCCGTCGTCATCACGGCAACTACTCTTCATTTTCTCTGCTGGGTTTTTCATTTTTTCTCTTCAACCAGCAAAAACATATTATCTGAAAATAGAAAAATTTTAAAAATCAATTGATTGGGAAAAAAAAAAAAAATTTAAGGAAAAAAGAGACGAGAAATTGAGGGACAGGAAAAATGGGGGATCAGTTAGCTCGAGGAGAGGAATTCGAGAAGAAAGCCGAGAAGAAGCTTACGGGTTGGGGATTGTTCGGCTCAAAATTCGAGGACGCCGCCGATCTCTTCGACAAGGCCGCTAATTGCTTCAAGCTTGCTAAATCATGTATGTATTTTATTTTTATTTTTATATTAATGTTTGTTGGCTTCCGTCTGTCTTGTCGTTGTTGTTCATTCTGTGGTCTGTTTGTTTCCCGAGAAAAGTATTGCGATATTATATCGCGGAAACAGAAACATCGGATCTTGTAAAGGGATTTGTTATTATCGCTTATGCAAATTGTCGATGACGCATGTTTTGATGTTGATGAGTTTCTGGTTATCCGATTTTCGGTAATGCGTTTCGAGTTGGTTGTTTGGCTTGTCTTTTTGCTACTTTAGGATTTGTTTTCCGGTCATTGCTTAATGATCAGATAAATAGTTTGTGTTCTTTTATCATGCTTTTGGGGTTTTTCATGTAGGGCTTATTTTGGTTGGTTTTCGATGGAAGGCTTCAATTTTAGATCTTATTAATTGATGATGTGTGATAGATGGGAGAGTATTTTGGTGTGCAATGATTTGTTTGACGTGCATAGGTTTCAGAATGTGAAATTAGATGAAGTGTTTAAAGAACTGACACTTTGTTGTAATTATATCAATTACAAGTTGTTCTGCAGTGAAAAGGAATTGACTGAAGTAACTAAAAATCTTACAAGTTCATTTGGTGATTTTGATTGCTAGTATTACTTGATGAAACAGATTTTGGGGGATTCGACCTTTTGTTATTGGATCATTCGATTCTGACCTCTGAATGAGGAGTTAAACCTTGTTTTATAGAGGATACAGACTGCGATTTACTCATCATCTATTTTTATTCTTTTAGGGGATAAAGCAGGAGCAACTTATGTAAAGCTGGCTAACTGTCATTTGAAGGTAACTTATTGATCAATTGGCAAATTGTACCTTTACTTCACATTCTATCTACAAATGGAGTATTCTGTAAACTAGCACAATGATGTTGATCGTCTTGTTTTTTATCTCAAAAACAAATGTTGATCTTCTTGTTTGTAGTTGGATAGCAAACATGAAGCTGCCCAAGCTTATGTTGATGCTGCACATTGCTATAAGAAAACTAATACAACTGGTAAGTACAGCGCTGCTTTACTTTGTGGCTTTTTAGCGGTGGCAAATATAGATATTTAGGACTAATATGGTTTTTCATTAATGTGTTTGTTATGTTGATGTTGGTATTACATTCTTTGGATGTTGGTTGCCTAACTGTCATTTCTTACAATATCGATGTTCTTTGCATCTCATATGCTTATTACATCTCTAGTATTTGGTTTCCTCTGGGAATATAACCTCATTGGAAATTTATCTTCTTGCAGAATCCATAGCTTGCTTGGACCAGGCAGTAATCTTGTTTTGTGACATTGGACGGCTAAGCATGGCTGCAAGATATTATAAGGTACTTTAAGCTCTTTGTGATGGCACATGTTTGTTAATTGTTTCTTTTTTTTAGAGAAGAAAATGACTTGGGAAGATTGCTCTATCCTTTTTTCCCATCCCCCTCTTTTCTATTATCTTTTTAAATCTAGGGGTTATTGCAAAGAGTATGGTTTTAAGAATTTCTATGAACATGTTATGACTTGTCACTTTTTTTAAAATTCAGGAAATTGCGGAGCTTTATGAGTCTGAGCAGAATCTAGAGCAAGCTATTGTTTACTATGAAAAATCAGCTGATTTCTTCCAAAGTGAGGAAGTAACCACTTCTGCCAACCAATGCAAGCAAAAAGTTGCCCAGTTTGCTGCCCAGCTAGAACAGTAAGAGCACCTATTCTTGCAGAATCATTATGTACCATTGCATTTAATCATCTTGGATCTCTCATTTGTACTAAGTAGTATGCTAGTGCAAAGTTCTTTGGTAAGAGGATAAAAAAAGGTAGATATACATAATAATTACTAGTATCACTGTAAATATTAAAATGCTGTTTCATTTATAATTTATTATTTATGCAGCTATGTTTTATATTTTATGGTTGATTTATCATGGTATGGCAAATCTTTAAACTGGTACTTCATATAGGCCAATCATGTCCGAATACCATGCATGTTTTGGCCACACATCTTAGGAAGGCCTTGGATGCAATGCAATCACTTTAGAACTTTTAAGTGAAATAATTTCACAGGGAATGTAATTACATCCTGACTCCTACCAGTACGAATGTGGTAGAGATGGTGGTCCAATTATCTTAACAGTGCCGTCAATTTGTATGTGATATTGTTACCAGGCTTCTAATCACAGACTGTCGTTGATAGCACATACAGTTAATGCATATATTTCTTATTTCATTTTCTAATGTATTTTTCAAGTAGTTACAGGATAATCATAGCAAGAAGTAGGATGACAAAAGAGAGCTATGAAATCCATAAACATTTCATTTACCTTAGAGGGATAATATTACTTATTAAATAATGCCTGAGAAAGTGCTGAGAAGAGTCTGCTTTTTTCTTCTTTGAGAAAGAGGGAGATGGAGGTTGACAAGGTTGCTAACTGGGATTTGAATGACCTGCTTACAATATTATTGCAGATATCAGAAGGCAATCGAAATTTATGAAGAGATAGCAAGATACTCCCTCAACAATAACTTACTGAAGTATGGAGTTAAAGGTCATCTTCTTAATGCTGGCATTTGCCAACTCTGCAAGGGCGATCCTGTTGCCATAACTAATGCATTAGAGCGATATCAGGTCTGAATTTTACTATTTTTCTTCCATTATGAAGTGTCTAAATCTAGTCTTTCCACCACCTTTGAAAATCTAAATTTTTTTTAGGTCTAAGAAATTTCAATGTTCAAGTTAATTTTCATATCATGCTAACTTTTTGCAGGATCTGGATCCAACATTTTCTGGAACACGTGAACAAAAACTCTTGGAGGTGAGTGATGATTGGAGGATTTTTTTTCCACATTATCCACTATGTTTTTTATCTCCTTATGGGAGCTTTCTGTTAGCAGATGGTTGTTAAAATATGTTGGATATCAAATAGTTCAGTTTTTTCTGCTCTTTTTTTCCTTTAAAAATGTTTGTTATGATTAGTTTGCGAAGCATTTTTAATACTGATGTTGCTTCTTGTAGATGGAACTAAATTAATGATCTGGCAATCATGCTGTCTTCTTTTTATCATTTTCATATAGATAACTTCTTTTGTGTCAGGATATTGCTGCTGCTATTGATGAAGAAGATGTCACAAAGTTTACTGATGTTGTCAAGGAGTTTGATAGCATGACCAAATTGGTACATCCTCTTTACCGTTAAAACCTCTTCTTATTAAAGCAGCAGATAGAGGGTGTTAAGTTTGTTGGAAATAATAAGACATAATTGCATTTAGAATATTATAAATGATCTGCTATCTAGCATAATGCACTCACCAGTGAAATTGTAACTGTGGAAATCTTTCAAAATGTGTTTTTTCCTTTCTTTTTTTCAGAAATAAGGTTGAGGTCAATTGTTTTAAAACTAAAGTCCTTGTTGGACAACTTACTTCGTAGCACTGGAATTTAGGCTTTGAATTCAAAGACTAATGCAGAAGAGTAAAATGAGGCTAATCATGGAGGGAAAATCACTCATTAAACAAAAATCTAGTGCCGCTGAGAGCCATGTTTAAATATTTATCTAATTTGAAAAAGAAAAGGCTAGATTTGATGACACTTCTGAATAGTTTATTATATAGTTCAGAAAATATCAATTTTATCTGGTCACAGCCACACATAAATCTTTTTATGTCTCTTAGAACTTTAGATTTGATAATAGAGTGATGCATTATGTGTCAAGAATAAATCCCAATTACCTACTTTCCCTTCTACAATGTTTCAATACTGCTATTTTCTGATGATATTACTCCGATGCTGGATGTTGTAGGATCCCTGGAAGACAACGCTTTTGTTGAGGGTAAAAGAAATGTTGAAAGTCAAAGAGATGGAAGAGGATGATCTTACATAATAATTTTTATTTCAATATGTGCTTCTGGCGTTTGTCTGGATGACTGTACTATTATACTATGAGCTTGTGTTGACTTGCATCACTTCACAGCTTCTGCCTGCTTAAAAAAATGCATTTGATTTGAGTTTTGATCAGTGTGTTCTTGAATGATGAGCAAATACTTTGTAATCAAGTGACAATGTTTTCTTATCTTCTCATATCCTCCTTTCCGCTTTCGTATGAAAGCGAGAGTGAGATAAAATGCTGGATAAACTCGATAGGGTTGAACCCAAAAGGTTTATGGTCTTTTTTCTTACCGCCTTTGTTTGCTGGTGAGATCCTGGTCTTGGTTGCTCCTAAGTGATAGAATTAACTTTACTCTGATCTTGGTATGTTTCATCAGATTTTAGAAAGATCCAACTTGGGTGACTTAAATTCTCCTAACCTGGGTTTATATGTATAGAACCACGAGGTGGTGGTCTCAGTGTTGAATATAAAGGGTAAGTGCTTATGAAAAATAATTATCTAATTTCTGCCCTTTTAAAAAGACTTGTTTAACAGGGGAAGGCTTCCTCCTTCATAAAAGATACAAGATTGTGTTAAATTTTTTTTTTTTCAATTTATTTACAAATTTTTTGTTGACTTTGTTATGTATAATTTTATATAATTTGTTTTATTAAATATTTATATCAGCACTAATTTAACTAAAAATTAATGCAATAGAAAATAAAACAAAACATAAGTAGTTAGTTGGCCTCAAAGAGTGTCCCGACCAAGCAACTACCAGATTGTTCTCCATTAAATATTAAAACTTTATTATGTTTCAGATTACAACTAATTGAAAATTCATACCCAAAACCATATGATTTATTATTTGTACTGCCCTGCTATTTAACAATTTATTTGTTAAATATTACCCATTTAGCTTCTTAAATACAAAATATTAACACATAACGGAGTACGTATTCTCTGTCTGAGGACATACTAATTAATTGTAATTTTTACAGATATTTTCAGCTTCCTTCCTTCCTTTTTTATTTTTTATTTTTTATTTTAATATACGCGTATGCCTGCTGCTCTGTCTCTCCGCAGTCAGTCAGCCGCCCACTAGCTCAACTTGGTCGCCTTTGGAGTCTCTGCCAACCAAGAGCTTCACTTTCATCACGACAAAAAGCAAGTTACAAGCCTCTTAGAAAGGTGGATGAACAGTTTCTAGCTTTTGCAGTTACAACTTTTTTTTTTTTTTTTTTTTTTTTTTTGCTGAGGTTTTGTTCAGCCATTTCTGCTGATTAAATCCGGTTGCTTTAATGGAAGAACTTATTATACAACTAGCAACAGTTTTGACGGAGAGAAACACCCTTTAAAGTTTCTTACCTCTTTTTCTTTTGTCAATCCTTTTAGGTATTAGTATATACTTTTCTTCTTCATTAGGTTCTCATCTTGACTTTTTTATTTTTCTTTGCTTCTTCATTAGGTTTCTCATCTTGAATTCTTTATTTTTCTTTTTTCATTCGTGATATGCATAAGCAAGTCCAGCTCAGATTCTTTTTCTACCCTCTTATTTTTTCTGGGTGACTTGCTTTATGGGTGCTTTTGGGAAATTCTTTGTAACGAATCTGTCTCGGGTAAGCATCGATCTTGACCGGTTATGGGAGCTGAGCAACTGAAGGCTACTGCATCCTTCGTCTTTTTCCTCCTTTTTCTTTTTGTTGTCTGATTGTATTTGTCTGTTGGGTTTGCTCTAATTCATCAGATTCTAGTCTTTGGTTGTGATTGTTGTTCATCACTTGATTTTACTTTACTGGGTAGATTCCTTGAGTCTCTCTTAATCATTTGACGGCCATGTTAGTTTCTGATGGCTGCAAAATCGATAATATGTTTCATCTGGTTTGGATAATTCTAGCAATTAGAATTAGTCTGTGATGATGTCTCCCTGTGTTTGGTTATAAATCTTGTGTCTTTCTTGTCCTGGTTTTATTTTCCTTGAGGAAAGCTTGATTTTGATTTATGGCTGCAACTGATAATGGGAATCACAAAGAGGAAATTGAGGTCTCCAATGGTGGAAATACAAAATTTCAATCGCCTTTTGATGCCCCAACATCTAGAAGGATGCTACTGCGAGATGAGGCCCATGAAAGAAAGCTACAGAAGGTCTTTTCTCCTCTCCATGAGAGGATAAAGTTCCTTAAATTTGGCTCAGCTTCTGCCAAATTCAAGAGGATAGCTGTGGAGAAAGACGAGGTTTCACGTTCAGTGCCTTCTTCCAGTGGCCATGGATTGCGAGAACGCATAAACGGGGTGTTCACTCGGAAAATAGACTGGATTTCACTGATGAAAATGTGCAAAGAATGGATTAGGGACCCGATGAACATGGCTCTTTTCGTGTGGATCACCTGTGTTGCTGTCTCTGGAGCAATTCTGTTCCTTGTCATGACTGGCATGTTAAACCACGCTCTACCTAAAAAGTCCCAGAGAAATGCCTGGTTCGAAGTCAACAATCAGATTCTCAATGCACTATTTACACTCATGTGCCTCTACCAACATCCAAAGAGGTTTTATCACCTTGTACTTCTTTGCAGATGGAAACCAGAAGACATTTCCAAACTTAGGAAGATATACTGCAAAAATGGGACCTATAAGCCTCATGAATGGGCACACATGATGGTTGTTGTTATTTTACTCCACTTGAACTGTTTTGCTCAGTATGCCCTTTGTGGTCTAAACTTGGGCTACAAGAGATCAGACCGACCAGCAATAGGAGTTGGGATCTGCATCTCTGTTGCAATCGCTGCACCGGCAGCTGCTGGTTTATACTCCATTATCAGCCCTCTTGGGAAGGATTATGATTCTGAAATGGATGAGGAAGCACAGGTTCATGTTGACGCAGGTGAAGAGAAGAAGCCTGAGCAATTAATATTGAAATCATTGGAAAAACGATATTCATTTGCAGGGATGGATGGGGAGGTGATAATTGAAAACAGACCATTGTGGAGTGGTGGGATATTTGATTTTTGGGATGATATTTCTCTAGCATATCTCTCTCTCGTCTGTAGTTTTTGTGTCTTCGGGTGGAATATGGAGAGACTTGGGTTTGGGAACATGTATGTCCATGTTGCTACTTTTCTGCTGTTTTGTATGGCACCTTTTTGGATTTTCAACTTGGCTGCTGTTAACATTGATAACGAAACAGTCAGAGAAGCTCTCAGTCTAACTGGCATTGTGCTATGTGTTTTTGGCTTACTCTATGGTGGATTTTGGAGGATTCAAATGAGAAAGAGATTCAATTTGCCTGGATATAACTTTTGTTGTGGCAAGCCAGCAGTTACTGATTGTGCTCTTTGGCTGTTCTGTTGCTGGTGTTCTCTTGCTCAGGAAGTCCGGACAGGGAATTCCTACAACATAGTGGAAGATAAATTTTGCAAAAAACAAGCGGATGAAAGCAAGCATTTGCCAAGGTCACCTCGTGAAGATGAGGTGATTGAGCTTAAATCTGGCCCGGCGACTCCAATTGAGAACAACCCCGGTTCTTCCAAGTTTATCGTAGCTAATTCTCTGAGCCTAAGCAGATTCTCGAAGGAAAGTAATAGTCCAGATGGGCTTTCTGTGGTGAAAGAAGAACCTTACATATTAGGTAATCATGAAGCTATGACTCCACCTGCTCCCCCAATGATAGAGAGAAGAGACAGCTAGAAGGGAAAATAAAACTATACCATTTATTCTGGTGTCTGATAAAGATATGGACTGGTCCATGTAAATTCATGTTTTTGAGCACTTTTTAGGCACCATATGAGTCATGCTTTACGTAGGAGTTTCGATTTCAGTGAGAACTTTTGTCAGTATGATAATACATTATTCTGATTATTTTTTACCATCTTTTTTATTATTTCTGTTCTTTTCCCTCTTTGTTCCTGCTCTAAATCATGCATAAACCAAACCAACTGCTTGACATTATGGTTGATCTTCTCTTAGGCTGTCAGTATGAATGTGAACTGTAATCTTGACTCTGTGTAGACCAGGTGAAGGAGGTTTGTTTTTCATTGAAAGAGAGGGAAAAAGAGGTGGAAGAAAAGTTAAAAGAATTTTTTTTTCAAGTTTTATTTAGAACTTCCATTTTTATTATATAGCCCTTGGTTTGCAAGGATAGAGAGATTGAGATTATTAGCATGCAATGCTGAAAGATTTCAGATTTAGAAAAAAAAAAAAAAAGAAAATGAGGTGTTGAAACTTTTCTCGTGTCTACTGCTATCATGAATATTCGTTTAAGTTGAGAAGGTGATGATGTTCACAATACAGAAGAGTGAGTTAAGTGACAAAAGTTTGGCATACGTTTAACATGAACTGTAAGTTACACGAACCTTAATGGAGCTGAAAGCTGATCAGGATAGCTGATCAAGATAGAGTTGTTGAGTCCAGCTGAAGTTCTTTTTTTTTTCTTAGATAAAAAGAAAGTGTATTATTATGTAATTGACACCGAGTGGGTGTCGTCCCTGTACAAAATATTTAGAGAGTCCAGCTGAAGTTCTTGGCAAAACTTCATGAAATTCATGTCCTGAAACAATCTGTCTCATAAGCTCATTTCTTTAAATCTTAGCATTGGAAGCTATTAAGTGCTTCATTAAATTCTGATCGGCTCTAATTCATAATTTAGTTTGAGAGTTGACCTTGGATAATGCAGACCCAGTGAATCATTCTTTATCTAGTACCTATAATTCATGAAAGTGGGTGTTTAACCCGATTCATCAAACGTTGAAAAATCAGCTGTGGTCCATGTTGCTTTGCTAAACTTTAGAGAAATTGCTAGTTTCTGCTTTTGTCATCAGCAGCCTGAATTGCCAGAGAGACTGAAGGTTGCTACTTTTCTTTTTTCAATTTCCCTTCATTCAGTTTTTTCTTAATGATTATTCCAATTGTAATGCTTTCTTTGATGGAGAAGCACTCTGGCATATGAAACAAAAAAAGGCCGATTTCTTATGCTTTCTGCCATGGAGAAGCACCTGGACCTGTTTTACAAGACATTTCACACGTGCAAGTTTCCCTCTGCGCCAACAAGTGCATGTCCACACGCACAGAAAACGCGTATAAGCGATTATACAGCTGATTATTGAGATGATACATCACTATCATGGCCAAAGGCTTTCAAGCCACCCATCATTGTTAATATGTCTGCTATGAGCTTCATCATTGGTCTTAGGTTTCCTCATTTCATGGTTGTAAAACTCTGCAGACCTGAATTACAGTAGATTTCATATCTTCCATTTGTTTATGGCTTTCTGTGTTTGGAATATAGAATAGAATAGTGCATGATTAATCTTATCTTGTTTAAAAGTTAATTATGACAAGAAGATTAGTGCATCATTCTGCTTGATGACAGAGAGATAGAACTCTGCCGAGTCTCATCCCAACAAAAAGGAAATGACAAAGATGAGACGTGGATCACACTGGTGGAGTTTTTGTTTAATTCTCATTCAATTCTTAAACCTTTTCAAGTGAAGAGGTTGAATTTTTTACCATTAAAGGATTCAAGATAAAAGAATGGCGCTGATCATGATGAACTTATGGGTACACCTTTTGTAGATCTCTATATAGCTGTACCTGCCATCTACCTCAGACTTTTTGGTGGGTTTGTTGCTATTCTTGGTTAGCCTGTATTATATGTATATTTCTATCTGTGCATGTATGTGTGTGTACAATATATATATATATATGTATGCTGCACGTGTCAGGCAATGGAGGATGATTGGTGTTGAAGCAATGGAGCAGTTTGATTGGTGTGGTGAAAGAAGACGATATCGTCAGAAGCTTACATTAAGTTTTTGATAATGGTGAGATGCAGAAAACAGCAACCAGACCACGACAAAATACAAGTGGAAGACCATGAAAGCTCCACGCCCTTCCCTAAATTCTTCCTTCTTGTTTTCAACCTGTTTTTTCTTTTAATTTTTAATATTTTTTAAAAAGTTAACTTCATCATTATCTTGGTTGATTAGATCATCACCAGGTGCATGCATGAAGACATACATACATATATATAATAATAATAATAATTAGTGTGTTTCGTAGTTAAATTTAATTAAATCTCAAAGAATTTATTACGTCATTAGTCATAATATATTAAATATTTAATGTGAAAAAATTAATTAAAAAACAATTTTATTGCTAAAATAGAAAAATCAAAAGTCAAGAGTAATTATGAATTGAAAAGAAAATTATCCCAAGTCATTTCAAACGTCATAAATACACTCTTTATAAATTGAAATGCAGTTCCACAGTTTTATATATATATATATATATATATTGTTTCAAATTACTATATTTAATAAAATTACTCAATTTAAAAGGAAACGTATTTTCTTAATTAAAACTAATTTTGAATATAATTCTATAAATATAATTCTAAATCCAGTGGATACCCAAAACACCCTCCACATTCAATTAAGGATAGCCGTCTGATTTTAATCATGTGGCCAAAATTTCCAATTTAAATTACTATAATGAATTAATAAAAATAGAATTAGAAATATAAGGCCAAAATTAGAGGTCAATTTTTGTCCCTTTCTTTTCTATTAATGCAACCCTCCTCTTCAATTTTTTAGGATGCATTACCCCTTTACCCAAAAAAAAAAAACAAATATTAAGAGTGGGCTCTACATTTTGCACTAGAAAACACCATAAATTAATTATTTAACGTATATTCAATTTTATATTTAATTATGTATAATCTTTATTTATTAATTGTGCAATATGTATCGTTTAAAATCTTAATATTCAATGTGATTCACAATTTTTTTATTATTTAAATTCATACTTTAAATCTCAATGCAACATGATGGCATGTTTACAATATATATATATATATATATATATAATAATTTAATTCATAGATGTAGGGGTAAATGAAAAAGTGAATAGGCTAACATAGTCTATTTATGTTATTTATCAATTACGCCAAGACTTAATTAATTACTTTACACTTCTTTTTTCCACATATCATAATTCGTACAAGTAATTATTTAGTTTAGCTTGCGTGATCATACTATTAAATTAATTTTGTTACATCTATTTTTTATTATATTTTAGTATTTGATGTTTTTTTAATATCAAACCACATTTTTTATTTTTAACAAAAAATTAAAATAATTATCATGCTTTTAAAACTTTAATATTGTTTTTATTTTTATTTTATTTTTTTATCAACTTAATTAATTAATAAAATTTATTTTTTAAAATATTTTTTTTAAAAAATTTCAAATATTATTGAATTATTCTAATTTTTTGGTTGAAAAATAAAATATTTTTTAAATAAATAAAAATATTAAGAATTAAATTAAAATAAAAAAAAAAGTTATTAACAATAAAAATGAAAGGAATTTGGTAATTAATCTAAAAATTAAATTAATTGCATAAAAATTTATAATGAGGTCAACAAAAGTTGGCTTGACTTTTTCCTCACGTTTATTGTCCCCCCTCACCAATCTCATATTACGTGGATCGTCTTATTGTCTGCCACGTGGATAGTCAATCTATTTGGTATCCCCAAATTAGCCTTCTTTGTTGGCATACAGAATGACCAAAAAGACCAAAGGAAGATGAAACGAGTCTAACATTTTGAATTTCATTGGTGTACGTAAAAAGAATACGATAGAAACGACGTAGACAATCAAAACCCACCTTCTTCTCGCCTCTATATAAACCATCTTTTCCTCTCCGCGTAAAGTCTCACCAGTCCCTCCTGGTTCTCATTTCGCTCTTTCTAGAACTCTCACCATCTCTCTTGAACTTCATTTTCTCGTTTTCATTTCTTTTTATTTTTGTTATTGTCAAGAACTGGCTAACCCGCAGGAAAAAATTCTGGAGGAAACCGAATCCAAGAACCAAGTGGTGGTTCTTGCCCTCTATGAGGCCTTAAGATCTCGAGACGTGGACACAGTACACCAGATCCTAGCTCCAGATCTCGAGTGGTGGTTCCATGGCCCGCCTTCTCACCAGTTTATGATGCGCCTACTGACCGGAGTGGCCGCCACGTCAGCATCCGACTCCTTCGAATTCGTCCCTCTCTCAGTCACCTCCTTCGGCTCCACTGTCATCGTCGAAGGCTGCGATCACGCGCGCGCAATCTCCTGGGTTCACGCCTGGACCGTGACCAATGGGATAATTACACAGGTGAGGGAATACTTCAATACTTCTCTTACTGTCACCCGCCTAGGTAACAGCCAGTCCTCACCCTCTGATTACCAATCTTCGTCCTCTTCATCAACGGTGGAGATCGCTCCTCTGCATTGCCCGTCCGTTTGGGAGAGCAGTTTCTCCAATCGGGTCGGTAAATCCGTGCCGGGTCTGGTCCTGGCCATATAAACAAAAAGAAAAATCAAACCCCGCCACAAAATCACACTCTCGAACGAACCTTCCGATCAGCTACGGATAATATATAAAATAAATAAATAAAAAAAGGAGTGTGTACGTGTCAGCTCCTGGTTGGTTCGTAACTGATGGGCTGAGAATTTTAAAAGACGAGAGATGTGAGCCATTATAGTAAGGCGGTGTTTGGGTTTTAGGTTCTGTTTGGTTTCGCGTTTTATTTAATCCGTGTTTATGTTTTTGTTTTTTTTTTTTTGTTTTCTAGTGTGGTTGGTGTTTGCCAGAGCATGATGGGGATGAGTGGAACCAAGATGGGGATACCCAGTTGGCCATTTCCTGGTGTGTCTGCTCTTTGGTATCTTAATTTCATTGCTAATAATAATGATTTTCTCATGCTAATTACTTCTTCCGTATCTAATCTGAGCAAAAAAAAAAAAAAAAACAAGTGGTGGCAGTCCCCAAAACGACGCCGGATAAATGTACAATTAACAAGGTAGATAATTAAATTATTAGATTGTGCTAACCGAATGTGGATGTTGATTGAAGATGAGGATGGAGCCACGTCAGCACATATATTTGGATGTTACTGGGGGAGCCACAAACTGGAACATATGAAGCACTTTTAAGATCAGAAAACCTTCAACTTATGGATGAAGTTGCCCCTGGCTATGACCCACTTAAATTTTGGACAAAACAATTTTTTTAAAAATATTTTACAATAATCTAATTTAACATAATAATTATATTTATTAAAAAAATGGTACTAATTATTAATTACACAATATTAATAAATTATTAAAATTTAATTATATGATATTTAAATAAAACAGTAGTGTATTGTTATTTTGAAAATACAGAAATTATGTATTATGGTGCCACAAACAGGCCGCAGGGATGGCTCTGGGGTCCATTGTTTTCTGGTGGTTAGTAATCCACCAAATTGGAAAGAGCCCGCACTGTTGGCATCTGTTTGAATGAATAGTCAAACATCACGTCAAAGAAATTAACTCTAACAGCTTGATCCCTGATTCAATTTTGGATTCATGTGCATACATACATATATATATATATATATTTATTTATTTATTTATTAAATAATTAAGATTGAATAATTTTATACTTAAAATTATTTTAATTTTAAATAATACGATATTTTATTTTTATATATATCATCAACTACATGTAATTGATTCGAGAATTGATGCACTACGTGAAATAGAAATTAAAGAAGAATGTCAAAGCTGGGTGTGATGGGTTTTTTTCCTTCCCTTGATGACGAAGTTTGAGTAATTATATACTAAATTCAAGGGGACGTGCACAACATAATCAAATTGTCCGTAGCAAATATCAGTCACTTTTATGTATACATGCATATACTTATCCCTATGTGTATGTGCCCACTAACAAATTATTATTACATATTAATAAAAATCATACTCAGTG
>NW_019014673.1:722371-743751 GCF_000150535.2 Carica papaya
CACTGGACTACTATTCTCACACACTCTCTCTTAACTTTGAAAAATGGAATAATGAAAGTATAGAGAGAAGGGAAGGGAGAGGACAATTTATAAAGTTTAGAACCGTCGGATTCGCGCCAAGTGACAAAATCCGATGAAGAAAGAGGAGAAAAAGATGCTCGGCATGAAAAACAAAGGAGGAGGAGGGCCTCCTCCCACCCGGGGGTGCGCACTGCAGGCTAGCATACAGGCGCACAGGCCTCCTATTGCACACGTAAGGCCTAGTCGCACGTGCAGGGCTACTGCGCGCAAGCCCCAGATGCACAGGGCCTATTCATGCAGGCCTACTATGCAGACAACGCGCGCACAGTGTGCAGCGCCTGTTCGTGCGCAAGGTGACGCGCAGACGGCCCTCTTGCGCATATCCTGTCCTAACCCCGCGCCGTGCGCGCGAAAGGGACGTGTGCGCACGTCCCATGCATGCGTGCTTGCGGATGGGACGTGCACACTGTGCGTGCGTGTGGAGGGAACGTGCGCACTGTGCATGCATGCGGAGGGGATGTACGCGCATACGCGCGTGCACAGTGCCTAGCACCCGTGCAAGCAACTAGACTCATAGCAAGATTTTCTTCCCAATTCGTCGTTTTTTAATTTTTTTTTCAATTTTTATATTTAATCTAAATAAATTAGAATAAAATAAATTAAATTAAATTAAAAATTAAATAAATAAAAATCAACAAAAATTACGAATTATGATAAATATTTAGTGTAATTTAATTAAATTTAACGCGGTTAAAGAACCGAATAAATAAGATTTTCAAATCATTTTAATACAATGATAAATGTGTTACAAATGTCCTATTGTCATACCTTCCTTTTGGTTATGTTCTTTATACAACGACTCAATTACTTCATCATCATATACCAAGAAGCTAAAACTTCAGAAGATATCATCTGCATTCTCGTCTTGCCTTTCTCCATTCCCATGGCTTCTCAGGATTTGACAAAGCCCACAAGCCAACTCGCTTTGCCCGAGCCTCTTTTTCCCACTGGTAACATATATTCAGAGTTAGAAAATAAACCTTTTATGCTCATGTGTTGAATTGTTTGGATTGGAGAAGTATCGTTAGTTGCTTACTGTTGCAAGTGCAGTCCTCTGATCATAGGCTGTGTAATGCCATGCACAACCTTTCTTCAGCATTGCTTCCTATTAACAGAGAAAATTTATGAGAACGAGGAGCAAGGTAAACTCCAGATTTCCCACCAAGTCATGTTAGAGTTTTCCAGAAAATCTAATGTTAGGTTACCTGTGCAAACACTTTATTACAGTAGATATCACCCACACATCGACCATATCGATCTTGCCCATAAACCAGAACTCTCAAACACTTCCCTTGAACAATCTTAGTTAGCTCCTCCTTAGCCTCTTTTCCATATGGCATTGAACTCTCCGGGGCATCAATTCCTCTGTTTGTTCACCAAGAATCCATCAGGAACATTGGCAACTTTTTGTTATTGCACCCAAGATACAACTAGTAGAGTCCTTTGTAAGTAAATACTTTACCGTAGTCGAATCCTATACTTTCTTGCAAGGATCTCTTCATTTTGGAGATTTAACACCCTGCAAATTAGCAGCTCAAGGTAGATCACTAGTATGAATTACACAACTTGTTGAAGGAATTCATGTGAGAAACTGAAGGAAAACCAACCGGTATCCAGATTCGATAATCTCCTTATGAATCATGTCTGCTTTTGCATAGTTCTTGGCTGCTCTTGCTCTTGTTCTTTCAACAGCTGCCAACTGCACGTTACTAGGAACGATAGTCGATTCTCTGGAATCTGCAGTGCTGACATACACAGTGATTGTATCTCCATCTGCTACAGCCTTTGCATCAACCTGGTTTCATTAAAATGTGGGCTGAGTTCAAAACATGACTAAATGGCTATGGTGATTCTGAGTTCAAAACGAAATATTCTTACCGGAAGAGTCTGCAACTCGAACTGCACTTCTTCTGGCAATGATGTAGGAACCACTGTAGAGAGTTCAACTAGGGTATGGGGAAGAGGGAGACCATAGAAAGTCAACAATCCCTGCAAATTTTTTCAACAGTGAAGAAACCTGCATTATATACCTCTCTATGCAATCTCAAAATTTTTGTGTACCTCAATATCTGCCTTCTGGTGCCTCTTCAAGGTGCCAATAACAAGCCTAGCAGCTTCTTCAGGTGTTCGCGGAGGTGGTTTTGATTCTCTCCATGCCTCTACCAGTTTTCTATACCTTCAAAATTTTGGACAGAACACATTAATGTTAATAAAAAAAATTCATAAAATTAAGCAGAATACGAGTAATTGCTCAGTGAAATTCAATAGTGCCGGGAAGTTATACAACAATAATTTTACCAGTTAGCCTGAGCCTTCTTAGAGGACACAACATGTCTGCTAAGTCCCTCGGGAACCTGCAGAAAATTGACTTTCCGATTATTTCCTTTTGAAGAAAATTTAACAAAACGTTCTGATTTTTCCCGAGAAACCTCATAAACCCCAATTACTTGTGACCTTAAGTAAAGAAATCACTATATAAGCTTGAAAATGGAAGGGGTAATCTATATATAAAGTGAGCTTCGATCATGGCAGTAATAACATAATTAGCTTTAAATTACCCAATAAATTCCTAAAAAAAATCTAATAAAAGCAACTTATTTAGCAAAACAAAATCCATAAATTACAGAAACTAACCCATAACTGGTTGTTCATGCAACGGGAAAATCAACCATAAAGGCCGTAAAGAAACCAAATTAACCCAAGGAAAATCAAAAGCAGGGATGCATTATAACATTAATGGTGATAACTTGGAGAGATCAAGACCTGCGACGTGATTTCGAATTGAAAGAGATCACGGGCAAGGGCTGAAACACCAACAGTGGAAGCTGATACACCATGGGGTCCAAGCGATTCATCGGAGGTTGTGGGTCTACAGCATTTTCCATAAAGAAACCGAAGAACATTACCCATATTGATTTCTTTATCAGATGCTTATTTGTTGAGCTACTCTCTGGTTGGAGTTCAATAACAGAGGATGGAGCCTGCGAGAAGGAAAGCTCCAAATGGAAACTTGTTTTGGAGAAGAAAAAGTTTAGATTTTTATTGGTGAAGGAAAGGAATCCAGCGGCGTAAAAGAGAGATTTCCTGAGAGGTTGACACGTGGCTTTTTCTAATTGGGTAGCAATAGTGAAAGTGAAAGAGTTGTATATATGTAGCTTGGTTTGAACGCGTGATGGGTTTGTGTTACTCGCTCATTAGTCAACAAGTCCTGTTTGGTCAGTGGGAAAAAACAAAGTTGGAAATGATGAAAAGTTCTTGGAAAATTGAAAGATCCCAACTCAAATTTTGAAAAGTTTTTTGAGTTTTCAACATTACTAAAAGGTAATTGCATAGTGTGTGGTAGGTAAATTCTTCTTTGTGACAATGAAATTTTCCTTCAAATTAATTTTTATAAAGTAATTTACTAGAGAATTTCCTCCTTAAGTGTAAACATATAGGTGAAGGGAATCAATAATCAATTAAATTCCCATTTACTACATATATATATAACTACATAAATCATGTCATTATTGTATATTTAATGCATAATTAAATTCATATCATTAATTCCACAGTAATAAATTTTTATTTTCATTTTTTAAGAATAGAATTGACTTGTGAAATTATAATATCATATTTGTTTAAATTTATATCATATTCTAAGTTTTTTTTTTTTTTTTTTATACTTTTTACTAAATCAAAGCATTATTATATAACCAATGAGATAAACATTATCTTTCTGGTTTCTTCCTTCTTATTCATAAGGCTTAGTTTTGAATTTAATCCCAACTTATTAGAATAATAATTTAGTTATTCAATTAAAAATATTACTTAAATTTTTTAGGTTAAAAAATAATAAAAAGAAAAGCATTTATATATAATTAAAAAATTATTTAACCTTCCAATTGTTTTAATATATATATATATATATATAATTGAATTGAAACATCGATATAAACAATGTATGATTGAGTGGAAAGATAAGTATATCACATTTTTAACAAAAAAAGAAGTCAATAATCATGGAAGACATGAGTAGAAGCAAAGGCTAAAACCAGCAACCATATGACACCACACCAAATTTACACCTTTTCGAACCTTATCGTCTTCTAAAATTTTTCTTCATCTTTTTCTCGAGAAAATTAAAGGAATGAAAACTTTACTTTATTTATAATTACTTAATAACCCAGGAAAATAAAATAATTAACTTAAATTGCTTTCTTAACACATGAATTCACGGTTTTCTTGTTAATTACGTGTCTTTCTATTTATAATCGTTTACGTGCAAAAATGCCATGCATGCAGAAGAAGATTCTTCATGTTTTAATAATGATGTTATATTATTAATCATCAGTCTCATGATGAAAACATCTCTATATATATTGATCTTCTTCCCTCAAATGTTCTCATCAACACAAGCTGAGAGTGATACATACACATATATGTATAAGCCCATTTCTGCAATATAATATTCACCCTACTGATTCTCTATATACAAAGATATTATATGTCATCAATGGCGGCTTCTCTGTTGATTTTCACCAGATATTGCATGTCATTAATTCTTATTGTTTTGGTGGGTAGCAGAAGCATTTATGCTCAGCTTTCACCAGATTTCTACTCCCATTCTTGTCCTGAACTCTTCCCCACAGTGAAATCCACCATGGAAGCCGCAATTAACAGAGAAGGCCGATTAGGTGCCTCCATTCTTCGATTGTTCTTCCATGACTGCTTCGTCAAAGTAACCATCTTTTCTTCTCTCCAATACTTATCTACTGTTGTCCTACTTTATATATATGTTATAAGAGCTTAGGTTTAAATAGTTTTGTTAAATTATTATGTTTGTATTAGCTATCATTCATGGTGATCACAGGGATGCGATGCCTCGAATCTGTTTGATGATACTCCCACCTTTATCGGAGAAAAAAAAGCAAGCCCGAATCGTGGTTCTGCTCGTGGATTTTATGTAATTGACAATATCAAGGATGAGGTAGAAAATATGTGCCCTGGTGTTGTTTCTTGTGCTGATATTTTAGCAATTGCTGCGAGAGATGCAGTTACTATTGTGAGTGGCATTTATTATCATCTTCAAACTTTCATTCTTATAGCATATTTATTTTTAATTTATGTATTCAATTCAATATATTGCTATATACAAGCAAAGACAGGTCATTACGTATATAACATTGAAATCCCATCTAACAAAAATTGGTTCAATTATTGCTATGATTGAATTCCCATCATTAATTCATGATGTTATATTTTATATATATGTAATATACGTATATGTATATGTATGATGATAATATTGTTGTTATAGCTTGGAGGCCCATACTGGGATGTAAAACTTGGAAGAAGAGATGCAATGAGTGCAAGCCAAGCTGCTGCAAATACCAGCATTCCTCCTCCAACCTCCAACCTTACTCAACTCATCTCTAGCTTCACTTCTCGTGGCCTTTCCATCACGGACATGGTTGCCCTTACTGGTCTCTCTCTCTCTCTTTCTTACACACACACACACACACACACACATACACACACACAAACCTTTTCTCTCTCCCTCTCTCTATATGTATATATATATATATATGTATATGTTGGTTTGATCAGGAGGTCATACAATTGGACGAGCAAGGTGCAGAAACTACAGAGCTCGAATCTACAACGAACCCAACATCGACATGTCCTTCTCAAGAACAAGGCGATGCAGGTGTCCGAGATCTAACATGACCGGAAACAACAATCTGGCGCCGGTTGATTATCAGACTCCGGGAGTTTTTGACAACAGCTTCTTCAAGAACCTGGTCAACAATAAGGGTTTACTCCACTCTGACCAGCAACTCTACAACCATGGCGCTGGACCCACTGATTCCATAGTGCTCACCTACAGCTACGAACCCAGCACCTTCGCCTCTGATTTCGCCGCTGCCATGATCAAGATGGGAGACATCGGGGTTCTCACTGGATCAGACGGGGAGATCAGGAAGAATTGCAGGAGGGTGAATTATTGAGAGTCAGTGTCACATATATATGTGTTTGTTTGTTTTTTTTTAATTAAATATATATATATATATATATATATATATATGGTTCAAATTGGGGAAATAAAACATGTACGTTCTTTAGGGAAGATGTATACGGGCATGTATGCAACTGGGCTGCATGTATATAATATATATGAGTTATCAATTAATTATTGCTTGTTGTATTGGATTGAGAAATTTTTATAACCTTTTTAATAAATTCAGACTTATAATTAATAAACTTATTTTCTTGCATTCCGTAATCATTTATTTCTCATGAGAAGTCCGTCTTGGGTTGGGCTATTTTAAGGCCTATCAGAAATTTTTGGACTGGTAAGGTCGGCACGTCCCACTAGCAAAAGTGCCTTTGAGTAAGGCCTAAAAGTGAGCACGAAAGGGAATCTTAAAGTTAGCTTTTCTTTTGTTTTTGTCCGTAGAAAATAAAGCTAGCTTTTTAACAAAAGTAGAATTCCTCCTCTTGAAGCAAAGAATCAAATTCCAATATATACATATATATATATATATATCATAGTTGTTTTCTCGTCTTGTCTCCAAACACCCAAAATTTCCCTTCTTTCTTTTTCTTCTTCTCTTCTGCTACTAGTAACAGGTTTTGCCACTTCAAGATCAATCAACTAAAATGTCCAGTGTAAGTACACATACATATTAGTACGCATATACATGTACATATATCTCCAGTCTAATTCAGTAAAAAGAGAGTTTGGGAGATTTCACCTCTAGATTAAATTACTTCTTCTTCAATTTTGCAACAGATGGTGGAATTGAAAGTGGGTTTGCACTGTGAAGAATGCATCAAGAAAATCTTGAAAGCCATCAAGAAAATACAAGGTAATTTCTTCTCTATCTAAATATTGATTTTGTATCACATAAAGAAAATCTTGCTAGTTATCATTGGGTTTAGTTGTAATTTTCTTAAAATCTGTGTCTGTTTTGTTATTTGTTTCCAATGAGCAGATATTGAGGCATACAACGTTGACACGAAGCTGAACAAGGTGACTGTCACTGGCAACGTTACAACCGACCAAGTCATTAGGGTTCTTCAGAAAATTGGGAAAACAGCAAGTAATTGGGCAGATAATGAACCAATCACTGCTTCCACTTAAAAGCTTCTTTTGTAATTCCCCAATTCTTAATTAATCACTTTCTGTAATCTCCCAAATTTCCAATTCTCGATTGTAACCAAACTAATTAACAACGAAGAACATAACTACCTGAATTCTGAAAATTCGAAGCTTTATTAGTAACACTAAAGTTAAAGGGACCTAAATTTACTGATGAAATTACAGAGATGCATCTAAAAAGATTAAATGAAAAACACGGATTTCTCTCCTTTTTTTTTTTTTTTTTTTTTTTTTCTTTTTCCCCCTCGTTTTAGGGTTTTATGTACAGACGAAGAAGAAGCAACTCGATCAACCAACCGCCAAAACACCGACTCAACTCAGTGAATCACCTCGGTTGTTGTATCATCCTAGGACTCACTTTCCCGCTCACGATCTTAGGCGCCTTCTCTGCGAACCTCGGCGCGTTCCCATGACTGCGATCCTTACCCCACTTTAAAGCTCCGGCTGCAACCAACTGCTTCCGCATCACCTCCTCCTCCTCCTCCTCCGCAACTGAAAAATGGAAAGACTGAGTTGGCCTAGCGACTCGGACGAGATGACTCAGAGATTTAAAAAAAAAAAAAGGTTAGGTTAATTTCACGCCTTTTCACTTCACTTACCTTTCGGAGTACCGCGGAGCTCCATCTCCATGTTTTCGAAGAAAACGTCGTCGTCTTCGTCGAAGAGAGCGTCAAAGTCCGGGAGGACAGGATCGTAAATATCGGAGAAAGGGTCGTTTTGGGGATCCTGGAATCTTTCCTGGAGCCAGTAGTCGCGGAACCAAGGGGACGATTGAACGAGAGCCCACCACTGATCGGAGAAATCCTCAACCGTTCGATAAGCTAGCGGTACGAACATCGGAGCATTGGGATTCAACGTCGATCTGCTGGAAATTACCTCCATTGCCACACAGAAAAAGAGAATCTTTTAAGGTAGAAAACAAAGATTTGGATAAGAACGACGAGTGGTATTCTGCTCGATATATAGCAGATGATCTTACGAATTGGCCTTCATTTTACTTTTTATTACGAATATGCCACCGTGCTTTTTCCTCTTTTCGCATTTTATCGTCTTAAATTTTATAAAATAAATATAGGATTTAGAATCCTAATTGAGATTTTGGCTATCAAGAATTAAATAATTTCAAATCTCAAATGAAAATATAATGTACATTCACGAACCGAGCTAAACGGTGTCGTTTTTAACAAAGAGGAGTAGGGCCCAGGTTGTTATCTTTTGGTGGGGCCCAAATTTAAAGCACAGTACTGATTACATTGTCGGTTTTTTGTTTTTAAGAAAGAAGAAAAGAGAAGCTTCTGATGAGCGCACAGATTTTTTAGAGGGGGATGGAGATTGAGACACGTGTAGGGTGACGATAGGATTTTGTCGTTATCCAAAAGTTAGTAGATGACACGTAATTGTTCTAATCCTTTATTCACGTGGGTGTCACTCCGCTGTCAATGGCAGACACGCCAAACTACGAACACAATTAATTGATTAATAATTAAGAAAATTAAAAAACAAAATTACAACCCTTCGTTAATACAATAACGATATTTCTTTTTCTTTTTTTAAAAAAAAAAAAAGTTCACGACTTCCATATTCTAAAAATAAATAATTTAGGGTCGGTTATATATATATATATTTTTTAATTTTTAATCTGCAAAAATTAGTTAAAACGTTCAAAACGAGAACTAAATGTTTTTTTTTTTAATTAAAACATGTTTGGTTATGATGCATCAATTTATAATTATCATTTTAGTAAATACAAAATTTCTCAAATTTTAACTTTTTAAATAAGTGAATGTTTAGAGGATTCGAGACGTAAGTAATAATAATTTTAAAATCTAAATTAATAACCAATAAGATATGTTGGCTCCAAAATTATTTAGATATTAACTATCATCATGCAAGAATAAATACATTGTTTGAATGAGTCAGTAGTTACATTATAGAATTGATTAAGATCAAATTTACGTTTATTAAAATTACGTATAATGACAAGCAGAAACTTAATATTTTACTTAAAATCCTCCGATTTATAATAGAGAGTCACTTGAAAATATTAGGTATTTAAAATTTTTTATAGGAGTACGATCACAAAAAGACTCATATATTATTTTTGATAGAATAAATTTAGTACTAATATGTTAACATTGATTGCGGATGACAATCAACTTAAATTTTTACTATCTAATAAATACATATTATGAATAGTTATATAAGATTATCAAGTAATATAAAAAAAATAATTTTAGATTTGAAAATTATAGAAAAATATTATCTTATTTGGTTTAAATCCTAAGAGAATATTGTATAATGCTTAGAAGAAATTTTTATTAAATAATTTCATAAAATTTTAAAGGAATGTGGGTGTACATATACATACAAGTAGTCATTTCCTAGTTATCTAAAAATTTATAGTTTTTCAATTTATGTAATATTTTTAAAATTTAATATATTGAAATAAAGTTAAACCGATGTTTTTTTTTTTTTGGATCAATCAAGAAAATAAAAAAAATATATATCATTTTTTTATTTTAGTGAAAAAATTAGTTTAATTTATTAATGATAAATTAAATTTTATAAAAATATTAGTCGTAAATAAAATTAATAAATACAAAAGAATATAAATATTGTTCAAAAAACTTATACCATAATAACCAATGACAAATAATACAATAAGCAATGGAAGTCCATTTTTGTGCCCAAAAGCATCAAATCTATATAAGAGCATTCTCATAGGTTAAAGTAATATTATTTCGAAATATATGAACAAAAAAAAAAAAAAAACCCAAAAACTAAATAGGCAAAGGTCTTCCTCCATCAAATCCCAATTAAATTATGATCTCCATTTCCCACCGTTTTTCTGTTCTTTTCGACAAATTTTCTTTCTTTTTTTCAATTTAAAACAAGAATTGTATCCATGAACACTACGGGTTCAATCGCGGATGAATTGGATCCAGAATACCGGATGGATGGATCATGTTGGAAATTTGAACCAGTTTATTCAGATGGAATTTGGTACCAAATGCTGCAAAATAAAGAAAACATTCTCAAGCATTCATCTGTTCGTCTAAACATTCAAATTTCCATCATCTTCTTCCTCACCTCCTTCATACATTTTTTTCTCAGACGCATACATTTGCCCCGCATTGTCGCCGAAATTTTGGTAATTAATTCCTTTCTTAATCTTATATTTCTATCTGAATTTGTGTGTATCTCATTTTTTTATGATTCATTTCGCATAAAATTCTGATCCTAATATATTGTTGCATGTACGTAAAACTAATATTATCGTATGAATATTCTCGCATTTATATTTACATTCATACATATGTGCGCACGTGGAGGTTGAATAAAAAAACATATATATATATATATATATGTATATATGTATATGAAGGTTGAATTAATGACTCTATTAAGTGTTTGATTAAATGTGCCGCAGAAACTAGTGTTTGGCCCATGCCATTTGTAGCAATAATTTGGTATTGGTTTATGATTTTTTGATGAGCAGGCTGGGATGATTCTAGGACCAAGTTTGATTGGGAAGTACTTTCCTGGATTATCAACAATCTTTTTCCCGCCAGACTCCATGAAAATTCTTTCAACCCTGATGAGATTTGGTTACTTGTTCTTCATGTTTTTGATTGGAGTAAAGATGGATGCAGGCCTGCTGAGAAAATCAGGATCAAAATCATGGGTTATAGGCACCATAAACACCCTTGTACCTATGTTAACAATGGTGACAATCGCCAAAGATATAAGCAGAACTTCTGATAAATATCCAGAACCTGCAGTTGAATGGGTCTCGGTTTTCTCAGGCACCCTCATGATCACCTCATTCCCGGCGGTTGCACTTCTCCTGACACATTTGAAGATCATAAACTCAGAGCTCGGACACCTTGCCTTGTCATCGGCTTTGGTCAGTGACACAACCTCTGTGGTACTAATCAATCTTGAAAGTTATCTGAAGCTAATCTTTGGAGTGTCTCCAAGGGTAGGATTCAAATCCATATTCCTTTCCATGTTGCTTATTATTGTTATAGTGACATTCTTGAGATCGACAATGTACTGGATTATCAGAAGAACACCGGAAGGGAAGCCGGTGAGGAGCAACTACGTATTCTTGGTTGTGATTCTGGTGATGCTTGTGGGAATTATTGGTGATAATGTCGGGTTGCAGTTTCTATATGGACCTTTTATATTTGGATTGATAGTGCCTACAGGACCTCCTTTGGCATCAGTCTTGGTAGAGAGATTAGACACAATTGTTACAGGGCTACTATTGCCATTGATTTCGACTCTCTGTGGATTCAGATCAAATTTGTGGGAGTTGCAGCATTCACCTCCAATGTTTCTCACTTTTATGCTCAGCTGTGGTTTTACAGTCAAGTTGCTTTCAACTTTTATTCCTGCATCATGTTGTCGTGTGCCTAGAAGGGATGCTGCTCTCCTTTCTTTGATATGTTCTGCTCAGAGCATTGTCCAGTTAGGAGTATTCATCACCAATTTTAATAAGCAGGTATGATTTCCCACTCTAAACGTTAACCCAAATAAACATTGACCTTCAGTGTTATTATTGTCAGTAGTAACCGCCCAAATATTCTCGATTCTCAGCCATTGGCATCTGGGCAATTCACGATAGCAGTTTTAACAGTGTTTGTCCTGGCAACAGCAATACCAGTGATCATCAGCAGCGTCTATGATCCCTCCGAAAAGTACTTGGGCTACCAGAAAAGAACCATTGTGCACTCCACAGAAGCAGAAGGACTCCGAATTCTTGTCTCTGCACATAGACAAGATGATGCATTGGCTGCAGCCAAGCTACTAGATATAACTGCTCCGACCAAAGAAAGTCCTTTGTTTGTCATTGGTCTCTATCTTGAAAGTCTTGTAGGAGGATCAACACCTCTCATTCTTGATCATCAATTAGGTCAAAAACTCTCTACTTTTGGAGGTTCCCGTTGGCAACCAGTCATTGATGTCTTCACTTTATTCAAGTCCAAACATGACAAATCCGCACAAGTCAAAGTCTTCACTGCAATTTCTCCTTCCAAACTCATGCATGAACATATCTCTTGGGTCGCTTTTGATCACTCTGTCTCCCTCATAATCCTTCCATTTCACAAGAAATGGAATGCTAAAGGAAATGTTGTCATGGAAAACAATGCTGCCAGGCTTCTCAACTCTAATGTAATGGACAAGGCTCCTTGCTCTGTTGCAATCTATATCGATAGGAGCAAAATCCGCATTAAACCTTATGTAGCCTCATCTGTTTACCGTGTTGCAATTCTTTCAATGGCAGGTAAGGATGATTTAGAGGCACTTGCATTTGCTCGATGGATCACCAGGTGTCCCACAGTTCATCTCACAATCATCAAATTTGTCGCTGTCAACAGCTACGGCCACAATGTATGGGAGAATATACTACATCAAGAGTACACCAAGGACATGCTGAGACATTGCAAGCATGACAACATATCTTGTGAGGAGAGAGTTGTGAGAGATGGAGCAGAAACTTCTCTTTTTATCAAATCAGTGGCTTCCGAATACAACCTTGTTTTGGTGGGGAGACGCCACGAAACTCACTCACCAGTAACCTTTGGCCTCTCTGAATTCTGCGAGTTGCCGGAGCTCGGACTTGTTGGCGACATGCTTGCTTCCGCAGACATCTGCAATACTTGTTCAGTCTTGATACTGCAGCAACAAGTCATCCGTAACGTTTGAAGATGACATGCGCGGATTCATGGCAGACAGGGTTATAACTAGCTAAAGTTCATGGGAGAGAGAAAGGCTTACATGTACATCAAGCTAGATTAATTCATGGCAGACAGGCTTAGCTACCTAACAATTGGATATTGCATGTAGGTAGCAGTTGCAGCTGCAGAAAGATTCCAGTTTCCAAATTCTTTTTTATACCGTAGGAAAAATAGATATTTTTTAAGTTGCTGTCCATATTTGTGAATATAAGCAATGTATTATATGCATCGATACTGTTGTTAGTCCTGTACGCTGCTCTTCAGCTCTTTGTATAAATCAGATTATTAGTAAAGGTTCTCATGATGGATACTACTGTCTCCAATCTCTATTTTTTCCGACAGATTCCTGAAACATGCCTTTGGACGTTTTCTTCTAATAAAAATAATTAGTACGGCATATTGTTCCCTAACAGCAGCTTTAATCAACATCTGGGTAAACTTTAGGTACCATTTGAATTGAATTTATGTAAATTTTCTTGGCTGATAACACAACTTTTCACGCTCTGCAAAACATAGTCATAATTACTGCAGTAAGAGCAAATCCATCCATGCACTTCGTGGAAGCCCCATACCATAGTCATAAATTTTCATTTTAATTGCTTGACAAGAGAAATATTAATGTTTATCCACAAACCTAAACAGTGGATTGTAATCAATATGATTCCATGAATCATAATTTTTCAGTCTAGTCCTTAGCTATCAGAATGCAAAAAAAAAAATCGTGTCATTTTCTCTCATGAAACAGTAGCTTTTAGGAGACACCAAAATGTTTAGATTGGAAAAAGTTACCAAGAGAAAGGGAACTCACATAAATCAATTCAATGATAACTATAACATCTGTGTAATCCATTAGTGAAATGGTCCCAAAACAAAATCTCATGTATTCATCGATTGGCATTTACTATATCCTTTCTGAACTGGAAGTTGGGGGTAACCCTCCTTGTTCCCTTCATTTTCTATATATGTATATCCTTGCCTTTCACATCCTCTACTATAGAAACATCAAAAAAGCTCATCTGGGGCCTCCGCGTGGCCAATAACGGGAAGCTGTTTGTTGAGGTCTATAGATTCTGCAAGAAATTTATCACGGCTTGTTAAGAATGATAAAGATGTGGGGAAAGAGGAAATTTACGGTGTATTTGTGGATGAGGCATATAAAGAATTAAGATCAACCCAACAACTTTCGAACCAAATAGGTATAACATTGTAAAGTCTAACAATGACCTCATTGATTATCGATATCATCAATAGTAGTTTCTTCTGAGGTGTTGCATTGTACTGCAGCATGGTTTGGACAATCTGGACTTTGATAAGAAGCTGTATCATCCTTCCGAGATTGAAGTCCAGCAAAGCGTGCAAGATCAACCCATTGCTATAGCATTTTAGGCAACAAACAGAACCAGATTAGTTATATCCCAGAAAGTTTAACACAGGCACAGCTAGAATTAAACAAAAAGTAGCTGGTACCAGGACAAATATATTGAAACAGATATGATTCTTACCTGAGTTCCCCAGTAGGAGTTAACTGTTCGAGCAACAAAGGACAGCATATTTACAAGTAAAGCTTGGGAAGAAAACAAGTCCGAAAAGCGATGCTCTATGATTCCGGCAATAATCTGCATTTCAATTTATTTGATGTCAATACAAAGAAACTGCAGATACTACTAAGAGGTTAAAGTGTCAACCCTTTTTCACACTTTATAATGTTTATAAACAATGCTGAGACATGCATAACACAAGTAATGAAAATTCCAGAAATCATGAGATGTTACAGATGATAACTTACCAAGTTCAGTCTTAAGAAGATAGCTTGGTAAATTTCAGGCTTAAGCAACACATACCTGATAACGGAGATTTGCAGATGTTCCAAGGAAGAATGCGTAAATAATTGCCGTTTTAAATATTGGTGATCTTTTAGTTTGTTGTTTAGTAACAAACTCGGGATTGATTAATCTGCGTACAGTGTACAACATATTGGATGAGGCAACAGCACCAATGCTGGAAACAAATCCAACACCAGCAAGTTTCAAACCACCAACAAACACTGAAGCAAATCTGTGACTGAGGTTCCAATCCCTTCCAACAAGATTCTTTTGAAATGCATTATCTGGGATGGACCCAAGTAGACCTTTTAGGGCATCCATATTATCAGACACACTTATTTCATCAACTTGTGAAAGGAATGACAAAGTTGGGGCAGGAAGCCAAACGGTAAAAAAGTCAACAACTGTTCCCCTAAGAGTGTCAGTAATAACATAGTCAAGTTCTTCGAAGAAATTTTCTTTACGCCTCTCGTACTGTGCAAGGAGGGTAGTTGTTATTGATATAGCTTCTTCTATAGCTAACTATGCAAGAATTTGGGATCTGCCAACAACCTTTCCCTGAAACCCTGCATCATAATGAACCAAGGTCAACCTGGTCGAAATTCAATGTTACCTATCCTGCTGTCGACTGTTTTTTAGCAGGCAAAATATACAAGGCCCCATCTAGAGAAATAACATTATCATTGAAAAGCAACCAGGACTAAATTATATGCATAGCAAGCTTGTTCATTTTCAGGGGACTTCCTGATAATGAAAACTACATCAGTGGGTGGTGCGCACAGGTGCACGGCCGGGTTGTGACTTACTTATGTACTTACTGTTAGCTTTGCTGTAGATTATGATATACTGTTGTAAATCTTGAATACTGAAGAAGAATCTCTTCAAGAAAGTTTACCTGGAAGCGATGAGTAAGCTCTGAAATAATAGGATATTTCTCCAGGTCAAAGAAATTCTGCAGTACCTCAGGCGATACTAAACCGAGATCTAGTCCTTTCTGAAGGTCCTGGAAAGCATGTTACAGTATAATCTTTTGTAAGAACACGAAAGAATCATCCTCAATGTGCAGTACTAATAATTGTTAGTAACATTTTATGCATATGCTTGATGTTCTCTTGACGACAAAAACATGAACAGGTACCTAGAAGTTGTTAATTCTCAACTAAACCATAGAAGTATCCAAACTGTTAACTTCAAACTTCCCTTTGAAGGATTCATCCAAATCACAAAATTTCTCATGAATTAACAGAAACTTCATAATAAAATTAATATTATCTTACAAACTAGTTATTTACAAATTAATATTATCTTACAAATTAATTAATAAAATTAATGTTATTATTTGAAGGATCCATCCCAAATCACAAAATTTGCTTTTTTTTTTTTTGGTAATAGTGAAGTCTACGTGTGAGCAGGTTTGAATCCTCACTCTTCATGAGAAGAGAGGGGGAAGTGTCCAAATACATGTCTTAACTAGAACTACTTTATCCAACTCCGGGACCATATTAGAAACCAAGGAACCAACTTATGCAATCAAGCATAGAAAAGTAATAGCAAATCATGTACATGGAGATGATTACTTTCATATTTCATGAGACCTATTGAGAGCAACTGACCTGAGGTAGAGCATCTCGCCTTCTGCCTGCTGCATTCATTACTCGAGCAATTTCAGCTCGGTCGAAACAATTTCGGCTGCAAGGTCTGGCAGCAGAATACCACAAGAAATCAGCAACAGGAACTTCTCCCTCCCTTCGTATGTCTTGTCTTTCGGGATCAAGTAATATAACAACCTGGTTTCTCTTTGGCATCTTGTTTGAAACTCTTGCGGGCAAACCAGTCCCTCTAGATCCACATTCAACATGGCTTGCACCCGTCACCACTACTAACATATCATTTGCTCCTCCACCTGCCACTGTTTGCAAAATAATCTGGGACATGGTATATTCTTCAACTACCCTTGCTTGCACAGATAAATATGAGCTTGGCCCAAATGGAACAATCTGAGAAGGAGAATTCAGTTCAATTGATGATCTGCGTGACAGAGAAGTAAAGCCTGAGATGAAGCCCGAACCAGCTGGAGGAGTGTATGCTTTGCGGTCAGCCTTTGAGAGGCCATGAATACCCTCTGCTTGGACAGTCCTCACGACCTATATCAAAATCATTAAGTCAACACTTTATGGAGCAAAAGCCACCTATGATTAAAGCTTCTAAATAAAAGTCTGATTACTAGGACAGTACAGCTTGCACTAAAATACTCTGGGATATAACACAAAAAGGTCGAAGACAACAGCCGAAATTTAATACTGTTAAAATTCTTCCAACTTCCACCTAGCTCAAGAAAGAAATTAACCAGCAGTTTCTACAGATCAGCTATTCTATCATAGAGCATTTCCTTGCCTTATCTAACCATATGTTAAGATCGGGCGGCCACTCGATTTGGTGCGCTCCCAACTTGTCTACTGAGGAAACGAGGTACTATCCCTCTCTTGGGTATTAGTAATATAAATAGAAAAACCAATCCATAATTTTTTTTTTTTAAGTATAACCTTATTAAGCAATTATTTCTTCAAATATATGATGCTGGCATGGAAAAAATCCTTGTTGCCAAGCAAATCAGTGCCACATCCATAGTAATGATACCAATATAATAAAATCATCCTTAACTCAATGTGATGGATGTTAATCTTAGAAACATGGCAGCTTAGGATCAGCACTTCATAAGCTAGCCAGACTAAGAAAAGCTACATAGTCCATAACCATCATGCTTCAACAAGTAACAGTGATGTCCAATGAAAGCAACGAGTAGGAATACCACCAAGGCTCTAGCAGACCTAGACACTGACCGAGAGTGGAGCACCACAAGCAACAAGACGGACGGCATTATCACGACAATAACTTAAGAGAGGCTCATACTCCTCCCAGCGTCCTGTCGGCCAATGCGACATGAAAGACTTCAGGGTTTCCCCATCTATCCTGCCAACCAGAAAAGCAGGTTTCAACTCGAGCACACTCATTGATTTATTCACACACTAAATTTAAACTTTTAAATCTGAAACGCCAAAGCAGAAAGTCATTGGATTCAAAATCAAAACACATAACAATTTCACAGTCCATATTCAAATGAAAAAATTGGTGCAAAAAGAAGCAAACACACAGATCAGTTGATGAGAGAACAAGAAAAGGAGAAAGAGGAAAGAAGAAGCAAACTTTTTCTCCATGTATTCATCGAGGAGCTGTTGCAAATCACAAGGAATGCCTCCATGGCCAAGGCAAGCCGCCTCTGACTCTCAATGCATCGTTTCCTCAAGTTCCTGACTATCTCCAGCTCAAGCTCCTTGTCGTCCTTGATTGGGACCTGCTCGGCTTCGCCGAGGTAAACCACTCGCGCATTCATCAGCTTATCCCACACCTTGCTCTTGTCCTTCCCCAGCGCCATCGGCTCCCCAATCACCGTCGCGTCATAGATTCTCGATGCAATTACCTCCTCCTTCGGAGGACTCACTGGAACATTCACCACTGGGGTCAAGGAGCTCTCACCATCCGCCGAGGAGCTCGCCGGCCCCAACAACCACGTGGCGGTTGCTAGGAACGGAGGAGCGAGCAGGACGGCCCGGCGCGTCCAAGCGGCTCGATTCTGATCGAAATCAACATTGGCGGAGCAGCGGGGAAGATTAGAGCGGCGGGAGCTAAGGGAGAGATTGAATTGGCGGGAATTTCCCAAGGAGAGTTGCTGGTGGTTGGTAAGGAATGGGTGCCGATGGCCAAAACGGCGCCGAATTGAAGGATGGTTGCTCTTGGTATGGAGAGTGGAGCATGGACATGCTGGTCCGGAACTGGAATTTAAAAGCGCCGGCGCATGGTGGTGCGGCTTCATATTGTTTCCAGGTCTGGAACGCTATAACCGCTCCATTACATGGCAGCACCTCCACAAAGAGAGAGAGAGAGAGAGAGAGAGAGAGAGAGAGAGAGAAGAGAGAAGAGAGCTGCACTACAAATGATTTTATGCAAACATAACGATTTAGTACTTTACAAAAATAATCAATACTTGACAGCAGATTTAACGCCGTTAATAAAAGAAGAATACAAAGATTAATTTATCCAATTTGGACAAAAACCAAAAATATGAGGATCATCAAATAAATTATAAAAAATTTGTGTCAATAATTTTATCCATAGAATCTGAAATGACGTGGCTTTTGGTTCGTTGAAAATCAACGAATTTTTTTATTGGTTGATTATAATTTGTATTTAATGGTAATTGTCATGACGGATATACGTCCACACGTACAACATTACATTAAGATTGGTTCCGAGCATTTCATACGGACTAAGCCGAGGACAAAAATTTAGTGGTCCCACTTTCCAGCACCCCATAGGAATTTTGGTGGCCGAAATTTGTATCACCAAAATCTTGAATGTCTCTAAGCATATAAAATTTATTATTTTATAAGTTTGTTATGAATTATTAGTAATCATATTTATAATATTTAATTTTTTAGTATTATTTTATGATAAGTTATTTCATAGTATTAATTAGTTATCATATAATATTAGTAAGCTACTATAAAAAAAAGCCACCTAAGGCAGCACCACAAATCTTCCCATAAGGAAGATGATAACTTGCCGTCATCCACACCTTATCATCCCTAGTCTCTTCCAAACCAATGCTTTTAAAATTAAAAAAAAAAAAATTACGAACAAACTAATATTGTTAACTAAACATGCCGAAATTCTACTTGGCATCCTATACTAGAACATGTAAATAGATTCTAACTACAATAATTAGATCCTGTTTTGGATGCTAAATCTATTTATTTAGGGTTTTGAACATAGAGGTGCAAAATGGAATGAAAGCCTTCAGAACATCCTCTATATGAAATTTGCCTACGCAAATCGACAAACTACGGCTTTCATAGGCAGGTATACAAAATTGTCACCCAACAAAAATCATAAACCTTTTTCTCCAGAACACCTAAGCCTTTTAAACTGATTATTTCCTTAATCTAGAGATGCAATGCCAAAGTACAGTCATCAATTACACCTGCATCTAAAGATTGTATGAAGCAAAGCCCAAAAAATAATACAAGTTGGTCTCTGAGAAAACAAATTCTGAATCTCGAAACTCTTCCAACACTCTGGCTGCAAATTGTAAAACTACGCTAGATTTTATGGCACTTCACTTGATGCCGTGGAAGGATGGCAGGACAGCAATGAGCGGATCCCCATAGCCAACAGCATCTATAGACCAAAAAAAAAAAGTTAATACAGTGAGATAGAATCCCACGCCTAGTCAAGCTCAACAATCCATCCATTAATGGAAACTAGTATATAGATATGGACCCAAATTAATTATTTGCATCACCCATGGAACTAGAAGAATGCATCAGCCTCATTCTACTCTAATCTATACTACATGGATGGTAAAATTTCTCATCTTACCAAATAAAACAGAATGAAGAATCAATGTGTGCAACCAGAAGCCTAGGTGCCTGCATAAATTTCCATCTTTCCTTGAAGCTTATGTTCTTATGGTCTATAGCCATTACTAAGATTGTCGCACTTAGAAACATATATTTTCTACCAAATACTTACGCCAAAGAACAAGAGGGAACTGGGATAAGCTGGAGAAATTATTAGATTTTTCAAAAATCTGTCTGGCTAATACATAAAAGCCCCAACACCTTTGCAGCTTATAGTAACCTATATGTTTGTTAGTATCGATTCAGTAACAAATAATTTAAATTTTATGGGTGATGGTATTCTACTCTAATATTTAGATGACTTATTTTCGTTTAATTATAAGATATAATATTTACATAAACTTTCTTTTGGAAACAAGTAGCTCATAATTTTTCATATCTTAGTATAAATTTCTTAAAATATTTAAATTTTCAAAAAAAAAATTATTTAGAAATTATATATAAATGACATAAGGTTTGATTTTTGATTCGTGATTCATGATTCTTGATTAATAAATTAAGTCTCTGATTCACAGTTCGGAATCTCGATTCAACAACTATGCCGTGGAGAAAGTATCTCAAACCTACCTAGGTTTTGCAATGAGAACACAACAAATTTGCTGATAGGATCAAACAAAAAGGTCCCATAAAAATAGTACAGTAACTGTAGATGTCATACCTCCATCATCTACGAGAAGCTTTAGGACCTCTCCAGCCACATCAGACTGCTCAATAATTCAAGAATAAGTCATCATATATCTATCTGAAATCAGACTGGCAGACAATCATGGAACTGAAACAGCAAACTCACCTTCACAGGAAGCTCAGTACCAAACTGATCTAAATATCCTATCACCTGCCCTTCCTTGATAACAGCACCCTACAATTTTTTTTGGCAACATTCTAGGATGAAGAGAGACTAACTGAAATTATGCAGCTCCATAAAATATTTGTACTTTGCTAGTTGCATTTGGTAAATAGGCAAGGAAAAGGAAAATCTAGCAATTTTTGTTGCCAATTAAATATGAGCTGTACCAAATACCAACAATCAAATCACTGTTCAATGTAGAGACTCCAAGTTCTCACTTGTACAGGGTTATCTTACCTTGAGAAGACCAATTTGTCTTCTAAG
>NW_019014673.1:744139-755805 GCF_000150535.2 Carica papaya
TATTTATACGCTACAGTTTTATCAACAATTCAAACCATTTTCCTGAAAGGATATACTAGAGAAGTAAGGATGAGATTTGCAACAACAAATAAGTGGCTTACTTAGGCAGTAGAAATCTACCTTAAGTTTCAGCTCAGCAATCTCTGTCTCATCACATACGTCTAGTACCAGTGCCTGACAATTGAACAACAAAATTCATGCTTCAACACAAAATGAGAGAAATTAATTAATTATATATTATTAAGGACCTAGCAATTCAAATGTCAAGCTAATCATAGGGAGTTAAAGACAGTTTAAGGGAAAAAATACAAACACAAATAAGGCACAAATCAACGAGGATATGTTGTAAGAAAGAGGCTACGATTAAGTGAAGTGCTTAATATTGTTGAAGATATTGTGGTACAGATTCAATCTTAAATTTGCTTTACATATGTAAAAGTACATATCCATATTGTCCTATCATGCAAACGCTAGTGAATTTTGTCATGAATCTTAACTGCATCGATAACCTAATCTACTGCTAAGCCAGATGTTTAGTTTCAAAAGCTTTAGAGATAGCGGCAAAAGAACAACATCCATCTTTTTTCTGAGCATACATTAAAACAAGAGTTTTTTAATATAAAACTAACCTCAAATCCATTTGGAAAAGTTGCACGCTGCAGAGGTTTTTTCTCCTTTGGAACCGGCTTGGTGCTTTCTAATGAAACTGTTTTAGTAAGATGAAAAATTTTAGGATGCAAGGCATAAATTCTCAAATAATCCTGCACATGTATAAAAGGTTCCTCGAAGAATCCAAGTCTGGAGGATGAAATATATCAGTGAATACAAACCCAAATCAGAGTGAAGCTTTACAAATAAGTTCCTATAAGTTATTTAAACTATTTGAAATATTAATCCCAGTAAAAGAGATATCAGAATTCAGATAAATAGAGCATTTTTGCAAAACAAGAGGCTAGAAACACAAAAATGAAAGAGGTATAAGCTCAGGATCAAAGGTCACACTAGTAAATCAGTGAATAGAAACCCTAATCAGAGCGGAGTTTCCTTACAATTAAAGAAGTTGCTAAAAGTTATTTAAACCTTCTGAATAATTAATCCCAGCGTTAACAATTATTAGAATTCAGATAAAATGTCATTGGAGCAAAATAAGAAGCATAACCTTACCATCAGATTTAGCTGTTACTGCAGTGTCAGATGTCTTTGCACACAATTTTACTGTTGTGTTTCTCTTTATTGGAGAAGAGGTGAGCTTTTTGCCAACTGTCAAGCCTTGGATGTATGAAGTACCTGACACTGGCCAGCTGCCGTTACAAATATGAACCTTACTAGGCTTCTCAACCATGTGTTGTGCATGTAAAGCAGAACCTACAAAATCTGGCATCCAATAAGTCATCTTTAAATTTTTTAAATTGCTTTTCAGCTTTGAATTGGATGATTAGTAGTTCAAGTTGTGATTTGTTTAATGATAAAAGATGCAAGAAAAGAAGGAATAACTGGTGATTAAGGTCAGTATTTATAGAATCACTGAGATTTAAACAACTCCAAAAGCAAAGTCATATTTAAATTTTTTGAATTGCTTTTCAGGTTTGAATTGGATGATTAGTAGTTCAAGTTGTGATTTGTTTAATGATAAAAGATGCAAGAAAAAAAGGAATAACTGGTGATTAAGGTCAGTATTTATAGAATCACTGAGATTTAAACAACTCCAAAAGCACAGTCATATTTAAATTTTTTGAATTGCTTTTCAGCTTTGAATTGGATGATTAGTAGTTCAAGTTGTGATTTGTTTAATGATAAAAGATGCAAGAAAAGAAGGAATAACTAGTGATTAAGGTCAGTATTTATAGGATCACTGAGATTTAAACAACTCCAAAAGCATAGCATGAATAAATCATGTAGACAAATAGACTCTAAAATTGTTTCATATATATAACACTGTAACTAATGATGCCTAAAACTAATATCCCCAGGATTCATTTGCACAGCTGCACCTCGGTCAACAATGCTTCTATTTTATCTGAAGCCAAGGACACTGGGTTATGGAAGTAATTTCCTATTCTATCAATAAAATATCTAAAACTCATCCTTCCCAATTTCAATGACCGTGGAAATGCAGCATAGAAGAAAAAAAATTGTACTTTTTACAAATAATTTTCAACAAAACTGAAGCAATCGTGCAGAAGCTTGTTTAATTAATTTTTCAGCAGATTTAGAAAATTTTCAAAAACTCTCACTAATGAAAATAGCAACTAAATCTCAGTAATCTTCTACCTACGCTAGTCTGTTTCCACTAAACAACTTGTGACACATAAATGAATTAGAAAGTCCTAATAAAGGAAGGCTTCCAACAAAAATTCTCTTTTTTCTGTTTCCTTTTCTCTTCAGTTTGAGATTCAAACCAAAACCAACTGCCTGAGGCACTTAAGAATAGTCGACAAATTATCAGAAAATAGACTACAATATCAAATAGATTCTTGTTTTCCGACTAAAATTTTTAACACAAGCCACTCACAAAGTGCCGAGGCTCATTCTTGTTTCCTATTCACAATGAGATCCAATTAGCTTACTACTTACTGAAGAATCTTTAATAACTAAATATCAACTAACTCCTGAATCTCAAATAAAAAATCACATTAGATCTCGCTAGCTCAAGCCAAATCTCTCTCGGAATCCAAATTTCCACTAATTATCGACGGAATGTAACATGACAACAACCGAAATATAATAGAGTAGAATAACGTTTTATATTCCACAATAAGATGAAAACGATCGAAAACGAAATTTGAAGCGCATTTGACATTTCCTTTTCCATATCCACTCCTTTTTCATTTTGCAAGGAATCAAACAGAAGTTAATTGAAGTACACAAGCTCAGAAACTATCGAACCAAACCAAACAGATATAAGAAAAAAGCGCAGAAACGGACATATGTATGCACGGAGAGAAGGAGAAACTTACAGTGAGCGAATCGTAGAACAGCGGAGGACTCCATTGAGAGAAAACGAGAGAGGTTGAAGGCAATTAAATGAAAGAAATGCGAGTGAGAGAGATTTGTTAATGGAAGAGGAAAAGAGAGGAGAAATTTTGTATATGGAGAAAAAATTTGGGTGGCAAATTCGAGAAAAGAGAAGGAAGAAGATTTATAAATGATTGTCAGCTAAGCAGTTGAGGGGCAGATAGAGAGAGAGCTTAGAAATGTCCGCCTCCTTACCTCAGTCGAGTCTCAGTTTCTCCACCGAAAAAAAAAAAAAGAACCGTTTCTCTCTATCTTTGTTACTAACGTACGCTTGGTGCGCGCTTAGCTCGAGTTAGTTCCTCTTTTTCTAAACGCACCGTTTTATGTAGCTCATGAATTCTGCTTCCTCATGTATGCAATAGGGCTGAACTTATGTATATTATAGTGAGACTGCCCAGACCGAACTTTTTCGGTCAATGTGATAAATGGATCCGGATACTGACCCGGCCCGTTAAAGAAAAATTAATAAATCAAGTTTAATAATTGCCAACCTAATTCAACAAATTTTATCACATCATAACAAAGTTATCTTTAAAAATAATAGTTCCAACTTGAATATATTTCATTACAAATAACTAACTTTATATTTTTTTATTAAAAATTTACAATTATTTATTTAAAAAATTATTTTAAATAAATTTAATGTCAAATAACACATGAAATTTTCGTAAAAAATAAGAACAGAAATAAATAAAATAATAATTAATAATAATATTATTAAATATATGATATTTTACAAAATAAAAGACATCATATTTTTATAGACTAATATGAACTTACTTTTGACTTTTTTTATATAAATGCTATTAATTAATTTGTAAGCTAAACAATCTCAACATTAAGAAGTTCTCTAAATTCTAACTTCCTAGTCTCATTGTAAAAGGTCCTATACTTATTAGGCCAATATGTTACCCAAATCCATCCCCTTATCTCCCACTCCATTGTGCTCCCTATGGCACTTTTATCAATCTTCCAATTCACATGTTGTCCATATTCATCACCAGCAAAAATCACACCTCCATGTCTTGTAAAAGGTCTATAAGCACTTGAATACCTATCTTTGAACCAAGCTCTAGGATTTAGTAGAGAAATCTTTGAAGGCTTTGAAGAGAAAACCTCTCTACCATCAATACTGTCATGAAGAAACCAATTCAAGTTAACACTATAGCCAATAACAGATTGCTCAAATTTCCAAGGCTTTAGGCTTGTTGTTGTGGTTTCTGCAACAGCTGCCTTGAGGCCAAGGAAAGTATTGGGTGGATCAAATGCAGCTTCAAGGTTTTTCTCTATTTCAATTTCTCTTTGTGGGTTGTTTGAGGATTTGCTCACAGAAACACTTAAAATATTTGTTTGAATAGTTGGAGTGAGTTGTAGAAATATTCGTGAAGGAAAATGCTTTTCTTCTGCACCAACTCCTTGTTCAACCATGAGTTTCTCATTTATAATTCGAACAATATTATATCTGCTAAGAAAATTAATTAGATAGATCTAATATGTATAACAGAATAATGATCATATATAATTTGTAAGTGAAATATACCTTATATTGTCTGTGTTTACCATCAAGTTAATATATTTCTCTTGAAGTATAACTCGGTAATTGAATTGGATTACACCTTCAAGCTGGTGGTAGTTCAAGGAGAATTGTAGCTTTTCATCTGATAACGGATTACTTGAATGCTCAATATCCATGGCAATGAGAGGACAATATAATTGAACTTTCCACAACCCATATGTTGAAATTGCATAAGAAAATAGTGGTGATGGTGTCTTGAGACTATGGTGTGTGGCTTGAAGTTCAATTATCCAATTAGTGATTGCAAGATTTAGTGATCGCATCCATTGTTCTTCAAGATTTGATCCTAAGAGCTTCATAAGCGACTTTGAAGCTTCCCTCATTCGACAAGTAATTAGATTGTTCTTTAAAATATTTAAACAACTCGAACGGAGATTTGTCGGAGCTTCATAGATGCATATTAAGAATGCTAGAGTGAGAAATACAAAATTGAATATGTCTTTGATGGTAGAAATAAAATACGATGTCGAAATTTTGACAAATGATTGATTACTCTTGTTTGAGTCATAACAGAGGATAACTTCAATGAGATTGATCAAGAGATTAGAAATGGTTTGTTCATCCAATAGATTGGAGGATTTGGTGGAAACTTTGAATGGTTTTGAAGACCAAAGAATTATGGGCATGTTGAGATTTGCTATTATAAAAAAAGTAAGAGTTTGAGATTGGTCATTTATAACCACAGAGAGATTGAGGGATGGTAGAGGTGAAGTTCGACATATGCACATGGACATTGAATTGGTTTTCCATTGAGTAACTGGTGGAAGATTTTGAAGCCAAGTAAATATGTCAGAAGAACTACAAAAAGCCATTAGAACAACCTAAGCTTTAATTTTTACACCCTCAATTCTCTCTTTATATATGTGCTGAGTATGTGTATGTCCATGCATGCCTAAAAGTATTAAGGATTGTTAGACTATTAAAAGTTGAGATTCTTGGGCAATAAATGTCTAAAGTTCAAGAAATAAAGGAACTTGGATAAGGCCGAATAAATACTATTTGTGCATGACATATGTATATACATATATTAAAAAATAGTTTGCAAAATAAGGTTGGTGACTATAATTAGATACGCAGATTTCTTGCCATATTTAATGTTTTAATAATTTAAAATAATATTTCTTAACTTATTAATATTTACCAAATCGTCTAGAAATTGAATTGCTTTTAATAAATCTTATATGCTTGTTAAATCGTATTATCTTACCCTATGAAGATAATTTAGTTCCTAGTATTATTATTTCAAGAAAGATGTCTTATATTTTTGTGAAAGATATACTAATTTTACAAATTATAATATTAATCATTAATTATGGATTAATTAAAAAAAGGATGAGTAGTATGAGGGTGGTTATATGCCAATCACAAAGAATAATTCTTTTTTCTACCCAAAAAAGAGAATTATTCTTTAAAATCTTTAGAAGGAAACTTGGAGTGTCAGCCAAGCATGTATATATATGTGGTCTTGAGAATCAAAATGCTTTTTCAAAAATGTATCGTATCAACTTTGCAACATATTAGGCCAAAAGAATATTAGAATTCAAGCTCCATTACTGTATCTTGGGTTAGGCACAGTTGGGTACTGTAAAAGAAAATAAATCTTATCTAACAAGTTTGAAAATGGTGATTTTTATCTAACGAGCTTCAAATGCAAATTCTATATTTCCTTTTATGTCTAGAGCTCAAGTTCAAGATCCTAACAAAATCATTGTTTAAAAATTTTATAAACAAATTTTAAAGTCTATGAATTGTATTGATAAGATCTATCAAGTTATTTATGTTTTCGAAGCACCTAAGAAATCTTTTTATCTGACACTAAAAAATAATATTATGGATGAATAATGTATAACTCATTTAAAGAAATGCATTTTTTAGGTACTTCCTGAACTTAGCACCAGGAAGAGATTTTGTATGAAGTAGCAATTTTCTTCATAATTATACTTCCTTGAATCATGATCTTATGAACAAAATGATACCTGAGATCAATAAACTATCTTTTTATGAAACTCTCGATTCTTGGTTAAATGTATTACACTTTGTTCATCATAGAAAATCTCCATAACCTTTTGATTTATGTTAAGCTCGATAGATATATCTCGTAACCATATAAAAGTACCTATAAACCCGGAAAGCCTGAATATGTGTGATTATGCACATGAATGCTTTTCCTAGTCGAACTAGTTTACCAAAAAAGGAATCAAATTAAACCAAACACATCAGAAGCATTTGGCAAAAGACAAGGCAATAACAGCACTATTTCTGCATAAAAATTGGACCCTGCAGATAAATTCCATGATTTATTTGTTCTGTACTTTATATATCTCTTTTTCTCATTTACATACTAATAATACCATGATCTTCTCTTACATATAAATATATGGAGTGGTACTGATTATTTCACCAATAGCCCTTACAAGAGCACTCACCGTTTCTAAAATGATGAAATCTATTCCTGTCTCTAACAATAATCTCCCTATTGAAAATTTTTGAAATCATCACTGTTACCTCATGACAATCCCAGCAAACTCTGAGGTTCTTGACAATCCTGATGGGGACACCTTCCTTTAAGCTGATCAGACCAAAAGCAATGGCAATTTTCTCACTGTGCTTACATAAGGCATCTTCTTTTTCCTCTTCTTCTATGTCAAACAACACAGGATTAGTATTGGCCACATACCCAGATAACTTCAGTCTCTTAGATATCTCTCCCCACATTGTCTCAATTTCACCATACCTTGGATGACACTTATCCCCTACAAAGAATTCATGAACTTCTCCATTCACCTCTATGACACTGCATCCAGGAGGCTTTCTCACACCTTGAGCCTTCATGGCTTCCCGCACATTTGTAACATCATCCCAGTTTTTAGAGTCAGCATATATATTTGATAACAACACATAAGCACCATGATTCTTGGCCTCTAGCTCCACTATCTTTCTTGAAGCAAGCTCACCCAAGTCCATATTTTTGTACATTCTGCAAGCATTGAGCAAAGCTCCCCACGCACCAGCATGGGGCTTAATGGGCATGCTATGGATGAAATCTATGGCCCCTTCTAACTGCCCAGCTCGACCATACAAATCCACCATGATCCCATAATGCTCAAGCTGAGGTTCAATCCCATAAACTCTTCTCATAGAATCAAAATGTTGGCAACCTTCTTCAACGAGTCCAACCACACTACAAGCCCTTAAAATAGAGATGAATGTGATTCCGTTGGGTACAACCTCATCTTGTTTCATAAGCGAGAAAAGCTTAAGACAGTCTACACCAGCACCATTCATAGCTAGTCCATTCATGGCACTACTCCATGTATACACATTCTTATCCTTCAGGCCCCAGAAAACTTCCATGGCCTTGTTCATATCCCCACATTTTGCATACATATCAACGAGTGCAGTACCTAATGTCACTGTCATTTTAATCCTGTTTCTTTCTATATAAGCATGAGCCCATCTCCCTTGATCCAATGCGCCTAAATGAGTACATGCCGATAAAACCGAAACCATAGATACATCATTAACCTTAACGCCTTCTGATTGCATCAAATGGAACAAACTCAATGCTTCCTTTGGCTTCCCGCACTGCGCATACCCAGATATCATCGCATTCCACGCGATAGGATCTCTTTGCGACATTTCATCAAACATCTTCGCTGCAAAATCAATTTCTCCGCATTTTGCACATGCACTAACCATAGCAGTTTGACACACCAAGTCTGGTTCTTTAATTGATTCAAAGACCTTGTGGCAAGAAACTAGATGACCCAATTCAGCATACATAAATATCAATCCACTTTGGACATGTGGGTCATGCTCAAACCCGCGTTTTATTACAGCACCATGAACCAACTTACCAGTATCGCATGCTAGAAGTTGCGCACACGTGCGAACCAAGAAATTGAAAGTGTAATTATCGGGGGATAAATTGTTTTTGGAATGAAGAATTTTGTCGTAGAAGTGAAAGCTGTTTTGTGGATTAGAGCTCTTGCAGTGGGCTCTTATCATGGAGTTTAAGGCGAAGAGAGTGGGATTGTCAGAGCGGTCGAGCACTTGGTTTGAATAATGGAGATTGTTAGGGTTGTTAAGAGCAATGCAAGCGATGAACTGACCTACAAGTTGAGGTTCATTGAGGTTTCCATTGATGAGAAACTGAGTATGGATTTGCTTAAGCTCCTTGAGAGTGGTGGTGGAGTCTACAAGAGATAAGATGGGGTGCTTGACGACGTTTCTCAAGGAGCTCATGTCTAGCGAATGATTTGGTCAAGTTTAAAATGATAGACGCAAAAGAGAGTGATGAGATTTGGATTAACATGATAAAATTATCTGATTAGATAGTGTAAGTCAGGAGACGAGTCATGGCGTATTGAAGCTTTTGACAGATGAAGCGGCGGCGGCTGCGCGGTGGATACCGAGTTACATAGCTGAAAAATGTCCAAGTGATGGTCTTTGAGTATGAAAAGAGGGAAGTAAAACTGTGAAACATAGAAAACGAGGAAAGCTTTATATATAGACTGATTCAGGAAACAGTGGGGGGAGAGGGGCTAATAAAATTTCATTAATAATTGAAGTTTTTCTTTTTCTTTTTTTCAAATTTTCTGGAGGAAATATAATTTTATTATTGTCAGAAAATGATTAAATTGAAAAGTTAAAATAAAATATGCCAAGTTTATATATAAATGTAGTCACTTGGGGTGATGGTTGTACAAATATCAAACTAACAAATCCATTTAATTTTGTAATTTGTGCTGTGAGTTATTTTCATCAGCTTGATTAAAATTTCTACTGGAATTGGGATTTTCGTACTGTTTACCTTTGCATCAGTTTCAATAACACCCACTCTATCCATACACAATCTGCAAATAACTATCACGTTCTAATTTGTTCAATAAGCCATGTGAATTTTCATCATATGCTAAAACAACCAAGGATATATTACCATGAACTGATTATCTCTGCCTCCATTTAGCAAGACATTACTTCTCTTGAATCTAGACATATGGGAGAAAATGAAAATGCAGGAAACAAAAATAGCTCTCATGAAGATCTATTCTCTGTTAAGTGCCGTTCTTAAGCCCAGTGCATCTCCATTACCCAATTCTGACTGTATATTACCTTAAAATCAATGTCTCAACAAGACTCTCCTCCTGCCACCAAAACCAAATCAATACTTGCAGAACAAAGAAAAAGGAATAAATAATCATAACAATCATTGTTCATCAAGCTAAATCCACCATAACCAGAGTTATTTCAGCAAATAATACAACAATTCGAATAAAGAACAATCTGATATAATTTCGTTATCTGCATAATTCCTTATCCAATCTACATACCCAAAAGAACAAAAAACTAAATCCCTAATTAACGCTTGAAGTACCTGATACAAAATTTTGGGGGAAAAAACCAATTACCCAATACAAAGACGTGTGCGGCCAAGATTCCGATCTCCGGGTTTTACACACGTGCAGCGACTGGGGCAGCCGCTGCGGCCGCGGACGAGGCGGCGCCGCCTAGAAATGAGAGGAATCCGGCGCTGGCAGGCTCTTGGTCGTCCAAGAACAGATCCTCAGGAACCCTAAACGCACCATGTAGACAAACGATCGCAAGGCCAACCATCAACGCAGAGATGAGGAGGGATCCCACGCTGGTCAAAAACACGACAATAATGGTCAGCACAACCAACGCACCTAGGGTTTCTCGATCAGAGAACGTACGGCCGAAGATGACAAGGGGCTGATCGGAGGGCCGGAAGATGTAGAGGAACAACCACGATGCAAGGAGTCCAAGGAGGACGAGGAGAGAGAACGGATGAGAAAGCAGCGAGAGGGCCAGTACGATTGACAGTATTGTCACGTAATTCACCTTGAAGTAAGAGAGATTCTTGCGGATCCGGGAGTAGGCTTCGGTTAGGGACTCCGGTCGGGCCATGGAGGTCCGATCGATGAGCTCCGACCATGGCCGGCGTTGAGAGAGGCCACTTCGGATCGACGCCGACAGGCGTGAAATGAATGCGCGGAATGCCGGCGTGGCTATCGGGGGCTGCGATTGGGTCGCGCCCGTTGAGGTTGCCTGGGCAGTTGAGATCGGCAGCGTGGGAGGGTTAGCCATTGGCGGCGTGTGCGATTAGGGAGTGGTGGCGCGTGTCGTGATTTAGGTTTTTCAGGACGAAGGAACTCGGAAGAGGCACCTACGCGAGTGCGGAGAGAGAGAGATTTCTTTTGACTCAAGTCTCCTCCAATAATAGCTGCCCAACGACCAATTACGTATTTATATGAACTTAGTTTAGACAAATTTATATAACTTTTTTGGTGAGTGATTAATTTACATAAATTTCAAACAAATGAAGTTTATAAAATTTTTTTTATAATAAACTAATTGTTTGAAAATATATATAAAATTGTAATAATTGAGTTTTTATATATCATAAATATTTCAATTAAAAAAAAATCTAACCATCCCCAATATCTTATTTAAAAATATAATAATCGTATTCATATTATATTCGAATTAATTATCATAGTTCTACTAGTATTAATAATTTAATTATAACGCCCAGTTTTTTTTTTTTTTTTTTACTTCTAATGGCGTAGTTAAAATAAAACAATTTCATGATCAAATCAGTCATGCACATAGAAACACTATCACGATCTCTTATTCAAAGTCAAGATAAACCTACAATCATACATGAGACATCGCATAAAGTACAACCGTATACACTGTCTACACTACTATCAGCTTTTACACACTCAATTCTGCCAAAAGAAAAAGAAAATTTTTATCCTGTCACTCTATACACTAGGTTTGGACACCAGCAACTTCGATCCGGACTCTGTTCCTGCATCATCTGTGAATAATAAAGAATTAGTTCATATAACTCAGTACAGTAAAAATTAAATTATAGGTATGAGATGCAATAATATAAAACCTCATATTTCTACAGGTACTTCATTACTTAATCTAAGCCCTACCTTACTATCACCATGAGACTACTCATGACTAAAGCTTATCTCGGTATCTGTACGATCATACCTATCAAGGGTGACCGTCCCCCAACGCCACCCCAAGCGTACCAACA
>NW_019014673.1:762791-795830 GCF_000150535.2 Carica papaya
TGTGTACGGTGGGAATTACATATAGGTTGCTGTAATTTAGTGGTTGGCAAGGGGAATTTGCGGTTGTCTGCTTGTTAAATGTTATTGAGTGCCCTATAGGGGGACGCTGACAATGGTGGTCACGACTAGAGGGAGTAGGCTGGTCACCGATAGAGGTGTTAGTCGGGAGATCCCGACGGATAGGGGGCTGGGTCGCCGATATTGGTGACAGGAGAGAATGATAACTGTGTGTGTGTGTGGCACGTTAGGGGTTGAGAGGTAGATAATGGTCGCCGATGTTGGTGACAAGAGAGAATGATAACTGTGGGTGTGTGTGGTCGTTAGGGGTCGAGAGGTAGATGATGGTCACCGATGTTGGTGACGAGAGAGAATGATAATGGTGTGCGTGTGTGGCCTGTTAGGGGTCGAGAGGTGGATGATGGTCGCCAATTTTAGTGATGGGTGATAATGTTGGTACGCTTGGGGTAGCCTTAGGGGACGGTCACCCTTGATATGTATGATCGTTAGAATACCGGGGTAAGCTTTAGTCCTGAGTAGTCTCATGGTGATAGTAAGGTAGGGCTTAGGTTAAGTAATGAAGTACCTGTAGAAATATGGGGTTTTATATTGTTGCATCTCATACATGTAACTTAATTTTTACTGTACTGAGTTATATGAACTCACTCTTTATTATTCACAGATGATGTAGGAACGGAGTCCTGATCGAAGTTGCTAGTGTCCGAACCTAGTGTATAGAGTGACATGATAAAGATTTTCTTTTTCTTTTGGCAGAATTGAGTGTGTAAAAGCTAATAGTAGTGTAGATAGTGTATACGGTTGTACTTTATGCGATGTCTCATTTATACGGTTTATCTTGACTTTGAATAAGAGATCATGATAGTGTTTCTATATGCATGACTGATTTGATCATGAAATTACTTTGTTTTAACTACGCCATTAGAAGTGAAAAGGAAAAAAAAAACGGAGTGTTACATTAATTCATACTAAATTAAGTATATAGTTCATGTACATATTAACTATTACTTATTACCAATTCAATTAAGTGAAATTATTACAAAAACTAATTAGATTAGGAGCTACGATTATAACCCATAATGATTAATGTACTTGATAAACATGTGTTTTATCTCAATTATTTATTTTTTATTTTTTATGTATAATATATTTAGGTAAGGTTTTTTTTATGATAAAAGTTAAATATAATTTTTAATTAATTGTGATTATTCAATTAATGAAATCTAACATCTATAAAATATTTTTTTATATAAAAAAAACGTAATATACTTATTGAGAGTCAATTTAATTTGATCATTATAAATTCACCAATATACTAATGAGATAAAATTTAAATTTTATTGAATTAAGTACTATACATCAACGTTGATACTTCATAATATATATTCACAAAATAATAAATTTTTTATTTTTAATGACATTTTAAATATTAATATTTAAATAAAAAATAAATATTTTGATCATTGTAATCTCAACAATATATTAATGAATTAAATTATTGTTTTCATTAAATTAAATTTTATAAATCAACTACCATAATACGTAATATATATTTATAAAGTAACAAATTTTATTTCTTTAATTAAATTTAAACTACTACTAAACTATCATATCGTTAATTGTTAGAATAAGATTTAGATATATTAATATAAGAACATGCATAATTATTTATTAATATTATTAAAATTTTAATTTTTAATATAAAAATTTAAGTCAAATATACTTAAAAAAGTACATTAAGTATAAGATGTGACAATTTTTTTTTATATCCTTACAATTTTATGAGGATCAAATATGTTTTATATTTTGAGCTAAATGAATTAGGGCTCATAATTTCAAATAACTCGCAAATAATATAAAAACTTAAATAATTTATGAGATTCTTTTTATTAATTTTTATATTATACAAATGGAATATTTAAATATTAAACACATGAATAATATATCTATTTTCCTAACTTTAAAATTAAAATATTAAATATATAAACAATTTATTTAAAAATTAAAATTTTTTTATCAGCTAAATTTAGTTCACTTTAGACTTTTTTTTTTTCATTTCAATTTTAATCTAATTTAATCCGATTCAATTTAGTTCTAAATGCCAATAAAATAAAATCTTTAATTAATCATAATATATTTTTTTATTTGTAAAAATATAACATTTAATTGTAATATGAAAATGCTATTGACTTAAAACTTACACAATTGAATTGTCACAAAATTTTATGATTTTATTTGATTAATTAATTTATTTTTAAAAAAATAGTAAAAACTATTTTGTAATATGCATGGGTGTGTATTTATGGGTCACATTCCAATGGGCTTTTGTAATTATATATATATAATTATAATGTTGGGAATTCAAAAAATTTGAAAGATGATGATGGCCGTATGAACCATGCATGCATGTCATGATGATGATCAGATCATGACACAACAAGACGACGATTAACCCCAGGCTGAGTTCATGATTAATTGACGACGGTGACTTCTTGTTGGTTTCCTGTTCTGTTGAGACTTTTAAGGTCCGTACAGAGACAAAAAGCAATCAACAACGGTAATTTTTTATTTTTATTTTCTGAATTTATTGTCATTCAAATCTAATTATAATTTAATTCGAGATGCAAATATAATTATAATTCGTATAAGAACATTAAAATTATCTAATACCAATAATTTGAACTTAAGATTTTAAGAAGCAATGATTTGGGTCTATAAACTAATGCTATGATTCTGAATTTTATGAACTCTTATATTATGTATGATATTAACGAAAATATTAAAAATTTAAGTGATAAATATTGTAATATATTTTAAAAATTAATGATTGAAGCATAAAAAATTAATGAATTAATCATAAGATTTTAGACTTTGTAAGTTTTTAAATTATAATTTTTAATTATATAATAAAAATAAAAAATTTAAGCGATAAAAATTATGATATCTATTTATATATTAAAAATATATAATTATTAAATTATTGACTCACTTTAAAAAATTATTAAATTAGTAATATTTAAAATCAAGATATTACAAATTTTGATGGGTAAAAATAATCAAATATTTGTTGTTGTGTTAATTATTATATTTTTATTATTTAATAGATGAATATATATATATTATAAAAATATTTAAATAATATATAAAATTAATTATTTAAGTAATCTGTATAAGTATGTGGTCAAGACAAAATGAGACAGAGATATGTCATCATGTCGTCTTTTAACCTCGTATTTCTACATAATCAAACACTCCCATTCCCATGCCCTTTGTTTATTATTACCACAAACCCACAAAAACTGTGCAATAAAAATCTGATCTTTTTCTCCTTTTAATCGTTTTTCTTAATAAAAAACCTAACTTTCTATGGACCCACAAACACCAGAAACATAGCCGTTGTATTTTAGAAGAGGAGCGTTTGGCGCAATAACACACCAGCGGACTCAAAACACATGAAAGAACTGGTAGCAAGTACTGATGCAAATGTGCATCGATAAGATAAAAAAAAAAAAATTGAAAATGAAAAAGAAAAAGAAAAAAAAAAAGGAAATTAAAGAGAGAAAATGGAACTAGCCGTTGTGCTTTTTTTTTTTTTTTTGGGTTTGATGGAAGGAAGAAGAAGAAGGGGAGAAGAAAGAGAATTTTCTGGTTCACTTATTGTTTGTGCCCACCTGACATTTTTGTCTCTGGTTTCTCTCTCTCTCCTAATAGAAAATTGAAAGATTCCTCCCTCCTTCCCTCCCTCTATAGATCTTCACGTGAAATTCATCAGAGAAAGCTCCAACGTTTGATCTTTCTTACAGAAACCCCATTTTGAATCTCTCACCTTGTTTAAACTTTTCCCTGTTTCATTCTTGTTCTTATTCTATGCTTCTTCTACCTTTTACCCATTTCATTTCTTGCTTTACCTATTACAATGGAGGGTCAAAATGTGACTCTCTTTAGATTTTGTGACTACCCTTTTGAGTTTTTGAATGAAAGAGACGTTGATAGGAACAAGAAGATGGAGAAATGGAATAAAGTTTTGGTTTTTGCCTATTTCTTCCTTTATCTTCAGCTGCTCATTTGCTGTGTTCAACCAGCTTCTTGTGCAGAATGGGATGGTGTTATAGTCACTGAAGCTGACTTCGAAGTTCTACAAGAATTCAAGAGTGAACTTATTGATCCAAAAGGGTTTTTAAGGAGCTGGAATGGCAGTAGTTACGGAGCTTGCTCTGGTGGGTGGATTGGAATCAAGTGCGCTCAAGGTCAAGTCATAGTAATTCAGCTTCCATGGAAGGGCCTAGGAGGAAAAATAACTGAGAAAATTGGTCAACTTCATGCTCTCAGAAAGCTCAGTCTCCATGACAATGTCATTGGTGGTGAAATCCCTCAATCCTTGGGTTTATTGCCTAATCTCAGAGGCCTACAGCTCTTCAATAACCGGTTTTCAGGTTCCATCCCACCATCATTAGGCCTCTCTCCAGCTTTGCAAACTCTTGATCTTAGTAACAATTTACTCACAGGGAAAATCCCAGACAGCATTTCAAATTCCACCAAGCTTTACAGGCTCAATCTCAGCTTCAATTTGATTTCGGGTTCGATCCCTTCTAGTCTCTCTCGCTCTCCTTCTCTTATCTTTCTTGCTCTGCAACGCAATAACCTCTCTGGTTCATTATCAGACTCTTGGGGTCCAACACAAAACAATCCTACTTTCTTTCAACTTCAGTACTTATCCCTTGATCGCAATTCAATCTCTGGAACAATTCCTGCTTCTCTGGGCAGGTTAAGTGAGCTTCGAGAGGTCTCCTTTGGCCATAATCAGATAACTGGACCAATACCAGATAGTATAGGGAGACTCTCTAGACTTAGGACTCTTGACTTATCCAATAACTCAATTAATGGAAGCTTGCCTGTTAGTCTCTCTAATCTTTCATCTCTTGTTGTTCTGAACTTAGAAAGCAATAGGCTTGATACCCAAATCCCAGAATTCCTTTACAGACTGCACAACCTTTCTGTTCTCAACTTGAGGAGAAACCAATTTAATGGCGAAATTCCTTCAAGTATAGGGAACATTTCAACTCTTAGAATGCTTGATTTCTCTCAAAATGATCTCAGCGGAGAAATCCCATATTCCATATCTAATTTAAAAAGTCTCAGTTTTTTAAATGTCTCTTACAATAACCTCTCTGGTCCTGTTCCTTTACCACTCACAAGGAAATTCAATTCAAGTTCTTTTGTGGGTAATCTTCAGCTCTGTGGATACAGTAGCTCAACTCCATGTCCATCTGCAGCACCCCCTCCAAGTTTTCTTCCAGCAGAGAAATCAAGGAAACACCATAGAAAACTCAGCACCAAAGACATAATCCTCATTGCAGCTGGTGCTCTACTCACTGTTTTGTTCATACTTTTCCTTGTTCTTCTCTGCTGCTTGATTAGGAAAAAGGCTGCAGCATCAAGAGCAAAAAATGGGGAAGCAAGAGGGGCTGCCGTGGGGACCCAGAAAGGGGTGCCTCCGGGGGCCAGAGAAGTGGAAGGAGGAGGTGAAGGTGGAGGGAAACTAGTCCATTTCGACGGACCATTGGCGTTTACAGCCGATGATCTTTTGTGTGCAACAGCAGAGATTATGGGGAAAAGTACTTATGGTACTGTGTATAAGGCTACATTGGAGGATGGCAATCAAGTGGCAGTGAAAAGATTGAGAGAAAAAATCACGAAAGGTCAGAAAGAATTTGAGAGTGAAGTGAATTTGCTTGGCAAAATTAGGCACCCAAATCTTCTGGCTTTAAGGGCTTATTACTTGGGGCCTAAGGGAGAGAAACTCCTTGTCTTTGATTACATGCCCAAAGGGAGTCTTGCCACATTCCTCCATGGTAAGTACTTAGAGTTTTATTCATTTTTGATATTAAAGTTACAACATCTGCCAGTATGTCGCATTTATTGATCTGAGTTTATTGTCTCTTTTAGTTTGATTTGTTAAAATAGATGTTAGGGTTTGTTTCTACTATATGGGGAGAAGTTAGTGGTAAAGAATAAGGGAGAAAATAGTGACAGAGAACATGACGGTTAACAGAGAAGTTAGTGACAAAAAATTAAGGAACATAACTTGGTTAGTGGAAAAGTTAGTGGTAGAAAAAACATGGCTTGGTTAGTGAAGAACATGACTTGATTGTATGTACATATATTGCATCAAATGGATTCATTTATTCGTAACTTCATTTTTTATTTTACGATATATCTTTCATTGAGTGCATTTCTAAATTATTTCTGCAATATATATATATATTTTGTAGCGACTCTTTTACTGTGTTTCTCAAGAGTAGATTCACACAATACCACTGTTGATGGATACAAAACCTTCTTTAAAATTTTATATGCTGAAATTCCATGTTATATTTGAATGTAGCTAGAGGAGCAGAAACACTAATTGATTGGCCAACAAGAATGAGAATAGCACAGGGCATGACAAGAGGCTTGTTCTACCTCCACACCCATGAAAACATCATTCATGGCAACCTAACATCAAGCAATGTATTGCTTGATGACGCCACAACTGCCAAAATAGCGGACTATGGCCTCTCTCGCCTAATGTCAGACGCAGCCAATTCAAGCGTGATCGCAACATCAGGTGCATTAGGCTACAGAGCACCAGAGCTTTCCAAGCTCAAGAAAGCCAACACGAAAACCGATGTTTACAGCCTTGGTGTTATAATTCTAGAGCTATTAACGGGGAAATCTCCTGCAGATTCAATGAATGGAGGCTTGGATTTGCCTCAATGGGTTGCCTCCATAGTGAAAGAAGAATGGACTAATCAAGTGTTTGATCTGGAATTGATGAGACATGCATCGACAATCGGAGATGAGCTGCTTAACACATTGAAATTGGCCTTGCATTGTGTTGATCCTTCACCTTCTTCAAGGCCAGAGGTTCAGCAAGTTCTTCAGCAGCTACAAGAGATCAGACCCGATACACCACCAGTCCTCAGCTCTGAGCCTTCTGGTGATAATGGAGCTGGAGTTGCTTCAACAAGTGACTAGAATTTAGAAAGAAAGAAAATTGAGCAGTGGGGAGTTCAATTGTTCTTACACTGCAATTCTTTCATTCTTGAATATTGAGTTTTGCTTACCATAATTTCAACTCTCTGTAAATACCACTAGTTTGCTTTGGATTAATGAAGTTATTTGTGATAGCTTCTTCCGAGATTGACAAGCCAAGATTAAACAATTTTATTTGAAATGATTCATTGATTATCCTCATATTTTCTTCAAGATGAAAGTAATGTATCTCAGTTAGACTTCCTCTATCAGTAAAATTTTCAATTCCTTGTTGAATAAGCAGCTAACCAAACAAGATATTCTTCATGAATCCTTTAAAATTCAGATTATACCAAGTGATGGATCATAAAAGAATGAATTTAATTGACAGTTCAAATTTATATGGGTCAAAATGAAATCACTCAAATCTTCATCACACAGACTTAGATCCATTGAAATAATGAAATTAACAAGGTGGGAAGTTCTCACCCACCAATAACCACTTAATGAAAATGAAACCCCTAGAAAGCAGAACCAGAAAACTTTGACAAGGAACCTTCTGCATGATCTTCAATCAATCTTTTCTTTCATTTTCAATTTGCAACTTTCTTTTAGCATTACTTATAACGACCTTCTTGGTTTTTTTTCCTTCTAAAGAATTATTAAGAAAAAAAGTCAACAACAAACTTACACCAACTTAGTTAATTGTTCTTTAATTCTTGTTCACCAATCTAATCCTAATCCCTTTTTTTTTTTTTTGTTCAGACTTTTTTTTCTGAAAAAAATTGGTGTTATCTCCCAGTTTAATCTTATTGGATTCAACCAATATATATATATATATATATATATATATATATATATAAAGATGCAGTTTTTGTAGCTAATTTTTTTTTACTATTTTACATCAAGTCATTAATATTTTGGATTATGTCTACACCCATTACCTTTCTAAATATAAATAAATAGAAGTTTAAGGTTAAACACATAAAAATTAAGGAAAAAATAAGAAATTTTATTAGGAAAATTCCAAAAAATATATAATTATAGAGTACCCATATAGAATACTTATAATTTATTTTAGATAAAAAGATAAAAAATCATAAGCCTTCTAATATTTGCTCTCTCTATAATTCTTTTGTTGACAGATGCTTAAATTTAAAGAGATTATAAAGTTAGTGCCTTGTTGATACACACACACACAATATATATATATATATATATATATATATATTGTTTAGCATGAATTTTGTCTTCCCAGCAAACATCCCTATTATCTTGTAGACATATTTAGGCCATAATTGAATTGCTTTCAACACTAAATCGTTTTCCCTTATGTTTCAAGGAAATTAATTTTGTCCACCAAATAGATTTTATTTGCAAGAAAAAAAAAATCATCTTAATATATATTTAAACTATCATATTAATTTTATTTTAATATATTTAAAATATATTAAATTATTTTTAAAAAATAAAGAATTAAATTTCTATTTTTACTTTTTATAAAAATACAATTTATGTTATATTCTAATTCCCCAATTGGAATTCCCCACCACTTAATTAATTGCAAAAAAAAAAAATTAATAAATTAAAGTGGGTATTTTACACATGGGTTCTTTTGTTGTTCATCAAACATGCCAACATATTTCAAAGAGATCATCTTCATGTTTTTTAAGAATTCTACTAAAGCACAATTCACCTAACTCATATATATATATATATATATATATGTTATATATAATAATTTTTAAAGTCCAATTGGATTCTACCTATTGAAGTATCTAAGTACTTGGTTTGCTGTTAGGAAATTTGTTAAGATTCAATCAAATCTTCAACTTTCATGTCAATATTTAATTAATAATTCATAATATAATAATAATAATAATTATTATTATTATTATCTGCCACCAAATTAAAGAAAAGTCTTAAGTTATATATGCACTTATAATAATATCTTTTTGATTGCTTCAGTCCACATTTAACCTAGACTAATATATATATATATATATATATAGATTTGACCGCTTGCATTTTTATACATACATATAATTATTCTAACTAACTAATTTTCTGACTTCTTCACAGCTTATATCTCTTTTGAAAGTTGTGTTTGCTCATCAACATTTTATTTCTCAATACATATCTAGTTAAGTTTGACCGATTACCATCGCTGTTATGGAAGCTTGAAGGTAATAATGAATAATATATACATACATATATATATATATAGGTTGAGTTCTTAATTATAGTTAATAATGAAATATAATTTTCTTTTAAGCATAATTAATAATTTAGGAATAATTACTTGTTAATTTATAGTGTTAATATAAAAAAATTAAGAAGATTGATTTCGTCACCATTCTTAATTTATGGTTTAAAGAGTTATGGGGATGCAATAAAATCCCAATTATTAACTGGAAATTATCAAGAAATTTGGATATATGTATATATATATATATGGGTATATATATGTATATATCGTTTGAAGCAGTGGACCAAATTGCTTCATGATTACTTTTTTTTTTTTTTTTCCCTTACATGAAATACTTATGTTTCAGAGAATCTATGGAATTATGGAAAGAAAAAAAAAAAAAATTTCCACTTTCATTATTGGAAGGAAAATATATATCAAGTTGAGCTACTGCAAAAGCTATTTGCCTTCTGTCAACTTTCTCGGCTTCCAAACACTACTTAATTCCCATCCTTCCAACTAATGCAATTCTTAGGAAAAGTCATCTTTGAATAGAAATGATAGAATTTTGTTTTCAGAGTTTGTTGATAATTTCATAAACGAAATTAATTAATTAATAAATTTGATTTTCTTGGAGGATAATTAATTTAGAGGCTAATTTTTCATGTTAGTTGAAAAAAAAAACATATAGATATCATTTGAACCAAAATAAATTTTTTTTTTTAGTAATTAGAGTATTTTTAAATCTGTTTTTTTGTGCATTAACACTAAATTTTTCAAAGATTTTAATGTATCATTCTCTTATATCAATATAATACATATAATATTTTACTTCTAAAATATTACCTTAGCTAAAAACATCAAAACTTAATATGTCAAAATTACAATATATATATATATATATATATTTTTTTACCGACTAAACTAGTTCTTCAAAATTAAAAGTTCAAACATTATTAAGAAGATATAATTTATAATTTTATGAGTATATTATGAGTTAACAGTAATTACTTTATAATGTTTGATTTAGTAAAACTAAAAATTGAGTTCGTTAGTGTATTGGTGAGAGTGTAGTAATCAAATTAAATTAAATCTTATTAAATTTATTATATTTTTGGATTAAACAAATATTTATAAGTTCTTTTAATTAAAATAGTCGGAATAAATTAAAATTTTAATTTAATTATTTATTAAAAATATAACTCTTATATTAATATTGTAAGCATATAGATAGAACATTGATATCAAGTTCACACAAACTTGAACAAAATACTATTTCATTAGAATTTTATTCCGTAAAATAAAATGACTTTTTATAAATAAAAAATTATGGGAAATCTTCAATTATATATATATATATAAGATATAAGATTTTAAAAAATATATGTATACATATATATATATATATATAAATACCAATGAATAGATTATGTTTGAATTAAGTATGTGTATCCTTCAACCAAAATTTGAAAATTTATTGTTGATTTATAATAAGTGTATATGCTAAGTGATCTTATTCTTTTTCAAGGGTGTTGAATATCCAAAAAGTTGTTATGCAGCAGCAGTCAAAAGGAAGATACGTAGATGCATGCCACACATTATATCTATATTTTAGTTTATTCATACTTTCATACTTATGATTAAAATAAACATTGCATCTAGAAGAATTGCCTTATACACACACATATATATTAAAGAGAAAATATAAGAAACCCCTTGTTTAATTAAGAGAAAAGTGCATGAACAAGTAAGTTACATATATATATATATATATATATATACATAACTATGAAGCCATGACCATTAATAAAAAGCTAAAAGTTGCCATATTAAAATGAATTGTTTGGAGATTTATGAAAATTATTGTTTCTTTCTATCCATTTAGCACTTGTCTTCATTACTTAGATTATTAATATTCTTGATTAATTACTTTCCTAAACCAAAGTAAAAGACAATTATGGGTAAATTAAGAGTAAAACTTACATTTATCTCCAATTTGGAAATCAAACAAGCACAAAATGATAAGCTAAAATACACACACACACACACTTATATAACTAATTTTTCCCATATGAGAATTTAATTCAATTTTTCCCTTATGAAATTATAAGGGGAATTAAACCCATTTTCAGAATTTTGCTCTCTCCAGAAGAACAAAAAAAAAAAAAAAAAAAGACTTGTGAATCAAGCAATATTGATGAAATTATTTTCACTTTTAATAGGGTTAGTGGGTACAACAACTCATAATGTTTCAAATCAAAGTTTTAATTTTGTTTTCCTTTTCATCTAATGAGAAAAATTAAATCTAACTGGCCATTATCAAAACCTAATCCCGCCAACCTCAAAACAACTCTTTTCTCTTGCTCCAAATTTCTCCCCATAAAAACACCCATCTCCTCCCATTTTTTGTTCACTACTTCTCTGACTTCCCAATTCCCCCTTCCCCCCCCACCACCCTCCTTTGCCTTTTGCATTACACGAATTAAATCCCCCTCCCCCACTAAGTTTTAACTGGTTTTGCTCAATGGGTAATCTAGACATGAAGACCCTTTTGAGCAATTCTGTGTTCTTGTTCATCTCGTGCCTTTTGCTTCTCTTTGCTAACGGTTCGTTGGCAAATGTCAAGACCCACTACCATGATTTCATTGTACGTTTACTTTGTTAGTTCTTTTTTTCTTCCCATAATTCTAATTTTGCATGTTAATTTGTGTGTGTGTGCGTACAATTAAAATGTTACTATAAGAATTGAAAAAGCTATAAAATTAATATTGGAATTGAATTGGACAGGTCCAAGCAACACCAGTGAAGAGGCTGTGCAAGACCCACAACATAATCACTGTGAATGGCATGTTCCCTGGACCAACGCTTGAGATCAACAATGGAGACACCCTCGTAATCAAAGTCACCAATAGAGCTCGTTACAATGTCACTATTCACTGGTACTCATATCCACACACACACATATAATCCTTATGAAGAACTGTATATGCATACTCATGCATGCACATATCTATGCATGTTCATACTCAAATAATTAATGATTTTTATAAAATAATCACATTTTAATAATTTTTATATCAAACCAACTTATATCGTGTCCCTTAGGTCTGTGACAGTTTTCATTAACTTCTCCAAATAATTAATTTTGACTTAATTTTGACTATGTTGTCTCTGTGTGTGTGTGTGTGTATAGGCATGGTGTGAGACAGATGAGAACTGGGTGGGCAGATGGTCCAGAATTTGTGACACAGTGTCCTATCAGACCAGGAAGCAGCTACACGTACCGGTTCACAATTCAAGGTCAAGAAGGCACCCTTTGGTGGCATGCTCACAGCTCTTGGCTCAGAGCCACCGTCTACGGTGCCCTTATCATCCATCCCAAACATGGCTCTTCTTACCCTTTTCCTACTCCTCGCCGCCAAGCCACTTTGCTTCTTGGTAATTTTACACTTTTTTTTTTTTTTTCAATTGGATAATTAGTATATATTTTTTTTCGATAAAAAATTATAAAATTCCATTTTTTGAATTTATTAATATATTATATCCGTATTAGTTAATTAATAAAATGTACGAATTTATTTGTAGGTGAATGGTGGGATGGTAACCCTATTGATGTTGTGAGAAGAGCAACCAGAACAGGAGCAGCTCCACAAGTGTCTGATGCGTACACCATTAATGGTCAGCCTGGTGATCTTTACAAATGTTCAAGCAAAGGTAAATTTTCTTTTGCTTTTTTTTTTTTCTTAAAAAAAATTTTATTTTCAAAAGAAAAAATTACTTCAACCTACTGTAATAACTGAAATTTGAAATGTAATTTCCAAACTGGCCAGGCACAACCATAATTCCCATTGACTCTGGAGAGACCAATCTTCTCCGCGTTGTCAACTCCGCCCTAAACCAAGAACTCTTCTTCTCCATCGCAAACCACAAGCTCACCGTGGTGGGTGCTGATGCCTCCTACACTAAGCCATTTACCACATCAGTCCTAATGCTTGGCCCGGGGCAAACCACCGATGTTTTGATCTCTGGTGACCAACCACCAAACCGGTATTACATGGCTGCACGTGCCTACCAAAGCGCACAAAATGCACCGTTTGGTAACACCACCACGACGGCAATCCTCGAGTATAAGTCTGCTCCTTGTCCAGCCAAGAAAGGCATATCGAGCACTCCGATCATGGCTTCTCTTCCAGCTTTTAACGACACAAATACTGCTACTACCTTCTCCAGAAGCTTTAGATCTCCTAGAAGAGTCGAAGTCCCTACAGAAATCGACGAAAATCTCTTCTTCACAATCGGTTTAGGACTCAACAATTGTCCCAAAAACTTCAAGCCAAGCAGATGCCAAGGGCCTAATGGCACTCGTTTTACATCCAGCATGAACAATGTGTCTTTTGTTTTACCGTCAAATTTCTCATTGTTGCAGGCTCACTATCAAGGAATTCCAGGAGTTTTCACTACAGATTTTCCCCCAAACCCGCCTCTGAAATTCGATTACACAGGCAACGTCAGTCGATCTTTGTTTCAACCTGTTCCAGGAACTAAGCTCTATAAGCTTAAATATGGGTCTACAGTGCAAATTGTATTGCAGGACACTAGCATTGTCACACCTGAAAATCACCCTATTCATCTCCACGGATATGATTTCTACATCATTGCAGAAGGTTTTGGAAACTTTAATCCAAGAAAAGACCCTGCTAAATTCAACCTCATAGATCCACCTCTCAGAAACACTGTTGCAGTTCCTGTTAATGGATGGGCTGTTATCAGATTTGTTGCAGACAATCCGGGTAATTATTGATGATTTTCTAATTATATTTGTTATTTTGATCAATAAACTTACCAATTCTTCTTTCTTTTTTCCTTCCCTTCACAGGTGTGTGGATAATGCATTGTCACTTAGATGTTCATATCACTTGGGGTTTGGCCATGGCTTTCCTAGTAGAGAATGGAGTTGGAGAATTGCAATCTATAGAAGCACCACCACCAGATTTGCCGATCTGTTAGGATGATCTTCATCACCGAAAAAATAAAATAATGAAACCTAATAACTAGGTTCACAAATTCTTTTTCTCGTCTATTAATTCTTATATGAATTCGAGTATAGTTGTTTTCCCTGCATTTGGGGATCTACTTCTTGTTATGTTCCATTCTTCTTTTTGATAGATAAAAAACGGGTTTAGAGAGAATAGTACCATGGGAGCCTTTCCATGTTTCTTCACTACTATATTATTCATGTATTTTTCCCATATACTTAATGTTATAAGCTTTTCTCTACTATCTTTTCCTTTCAAATCTATGAAATTGACAAGAGTTTTTAGTAGTATAAACATGAAATTCACCAGTTTCAGGCTATAATCATCCTATATCTGTTCTTGAAGGAAAAAGATTCAAACGCATGTACCACGGGAAAATGTATAGCTTTTAGAAATTGATCATCAGTCCAACAGCAAGTATCTAAATCTCAAGTAAAGCGTCTCAGGAATAGAAACGCAAAAGAGTAAATCTCAAGTAAAAGGTGATTGCTAATCTGAAAGGAGTCAATGTGGGTACAACAACACTCACTAAGTAAAAGATTTCCAACAATGGACAATGGGAAAGTAAAAGGTTCAAGTAATACACCAAAACAAATTTAGCCAAACCCAGATCATTTTATTCTATAAAAAGTTGTAGTTTAGTAGTGTGAAAGAAAGAAGAATCTTTCTTGTGAGAAAGAAAGTAGAGAAGAAAATCGTGTTTAGTATCTTAATTCTAAGATTCCAATGTTTTAGACACTGAAAATGGAAGAATTGGAATCCTTCCGCTTATAATTATTATTATACACAGTGTTTAGGATAGGATTTCTAATGAGCTAGAGATTGAGAACACAGGCTAGATTTTTGTTATGTTCTAGAATTCTCATGTTTTCAACATCTACAGAAGAATCCTTACAATGTTGAATCACCAGCACAGAAATCTCACCTCCAAGAAAATCTGGTGAAGTAATCATATCACCGATAACACCAAGCTCTGGATACTCGATCCATGGCAGAATTTCTTCACCCAGCTGCCATCTGGCTGCATGGTGTTTACCGACAATAAAGAGGTCATAGTTGTTCTGAAGTGAACGAATTGCATCAAACACTTGCCTAGTGTCCTCTACTGCCTCCTTTTGATACCTGAAGCCAATTCTTTGTTGGCCCTTTGACTTGAATTCTCTAAGCAACATGTGATCAAGCAACCTCTCATAATCATTTTGCTCTTTCTCTCTCCCTTTCAAGTTGATCTTAATTAAAGTGATGCTCAGGTTAGGGTTGCCTAACATGCGAGCAGCAAGTGCTAATGCCTCACGGTCATCTGCTCCCCCAAGAAACAGCACTGCAACCCTAAAAGAGTGGCGTCTTAGGCTTGCACTCTGGTACAAGCCCTTGTCTACCAGAATCCCAATTGTACATGGTCCGTGTTCTTGCAGGTTGATGTGGCACAATCGCCTTTGTCTTCTATGGAAAGGGACTATAATCAAAGGAATCACTTGATCTTCAACTAATCTGCAAATATTCTCATGCATACCCTTATATGAAGCAACCAACCTGAAGGGACTCATCATGACATGCCCATTAGTGTTCCCTGAGTAATTTGAAAAGGCACGCATGATGTGATCAGTGGAGCTCAACCTAATCCTCTTCTCCTGATTTCGATTCTTGTAAGGCGCAAAAACTGGTGTTGCACCACGAAGGAGCTCAATCATGTGGATGACATACACGCATATCGGACTAATGCCGGAAGGATTGGACGCTTCAAGGAGAGAAATGATGCCATGGACATCATCTTCGCTGTGAACACATGCGAGAATTCGCAATTCGCCAGTGCTTCGAGTTGTCTGGAGTGATCGAGTGGCTTGTCTAAGTGAAGCAGATGAGTAGAGTCTCAAGCTGGGGTTGTACAGCATTTTTATCAAAGGTGTTACAATTCCATTCACGGCCAGAGCAGACAGCACAAAAGAAGAATACGATGGCTCATCTATAAACTGCAGAATTGGAATAAGCAGAATAAGATTGAAACACGTAGTTGTAAAGGAGTGTGGATATAATCAAAAGAAACAGAATATAAGAGTTTCAACACGTGTTCATATAATTATACCTTACGGATCTGCCATCTGATAAAAAAGATAAGGTCAATTGAACCTCTTATGTTCAAAACCAAACCAAGCAAGAAGGCACTTCTAAGGTTACAACTACTTGACAAATATGAATACATACAAATACCGAAGATCTTCCCTGCATAGCCAATCAAAACAATGAACTGCAATGTGGTAAAAGTCCTCCAGTCCTTTATTGTAGTAAAATCCATAAGATAACCCATGCGAACAAATAAGAGAGGCTGAAAAAATTCCATGATCATGAGCTCAGATTTCTCTATTACTGTAGTGCCGAGAGGTGGTCCATTTGGTACAACTAGTCCCAAAAGAAATGCACCCGTGATGTATGAAACACCTATGAGGTCACTAATAAGTGACATAACTAAGGTTCCTAACAAAACCGCTACAACATAGACTCTCTTCACTGGTTTCCCTTCTGGTGTTACTCTTATGATCCATTCAACTGCTGGCCTTACAATATAGCGCGTGAAAAGTATGAATCCAACCAACGAAAGTGCAGTCTTATACGAGTTCTTGGATGATTTTTGCTCTATAATAAGCGAGAAAACTAAAAAAAGAAATCCAAATAACTGGCAAAGCACTGCACAAGCCAGAGCAGTTTGTCCCAACTCAGAGGTTGACAAGTTAAGTTCTTCCATGGAATAAACAACAGAAGAAGGATGAGGCATTGTTAAACCAGCAGCTAAAAAGAAATTGAAGGGCGGTCCAATAAATCCAAGCTCACTATGTAGCTTGGAAGTGAGAACAGCAATTAACGTGTAAGGAATAGCAAGGCATGATAAACTGATAATCCAACAATTCTTTGCTTTCTTTAGCAAAATGGTTGTATCCATTTTCAAGGTAGTGATAAAAATGAAGTACACCATACCCACCACGGACATCGTATTGAACAAACCCAATTCTTCTGGTGGAAACATTTTGCTCATGTAAACCTGGTTCTGCCCAAAAACAGAAGGTCCTAAGACAATGCCACCCTGGAAAAGAAAATTATCAGCTTTAACTCGAGTCCATATTTTCTTTGCTTGAAGTACAGATGGCAAAAGTACTGTCTAATGATCTGTAGTTCTCCATTATGTTTAGAAATGCAAACCAATCAACTCCTTGTGGGTAGTTCACTTTCTAATTCTTCAAGTCTACCAATCATCTATGTCTTCATTGATTAGAAATATGTTTCAAGAAACTGATATAAATTTTCTTAACCCACCAAAACTAATGAAAAAGCCTGTCATTGGCTTGACAGGTTGATTACTATATATATGCCAAAAAGGAAGAAAAGAATCAATAAAAGATTTCGGGGGAAGATCATGTAGTAGTAATAATCTAAACATGATTAAACAAAACAAAACAAAAAAAAAAACCTGTAAAACCTTCAAGTCGCAGCATCTCAATAACCAACCATATATGTGAAATTTCTGTAGGACCTAAAACCTGCAAATTTTAGCATATGTCTGGTTGAATTCTTGCAGTTTCTTTTTTCAGAAGGTTAGACCTTAAAAACTACCATTCTTTTAACATGTCTTCTTCTAACAAGCAACTCAACAAACAGGTAGCGAGCAACCCAACCACATCCAATAAAAAACAACAGATAAAATGAGGCTAAAAAGGATTATGACAGTGCATATATACCAACACATCGCTCACGAATCTCGGCTGATTCAATGGCCTGAGGATTAAAACAACAGATAAAATGAGGCTAAAAAGGATTATGACAGTGCATATATACCAACACATCGCTCACGAATCTCGGCTGATTCAATGGCCTGAGGATTAAGTGGAGAGTTCGAGAGACGATGAATGCCATGATGATTTGAGCCATGAAAACAGGAAGAAGATGACGAAAAGGGTCATCTCCATAAAAGATTCCATTTGATCTGTAAATGCCTCTGTCATATGTTATACAATAATTTTCCGCCCAGTTAGTCAACACTGATGTCAGTGTATTATTGACTTCGCCCCTAGACATCTTGTTTCTTCAGATTGAAGAAGAACCAGATTCGCATTACATGTTACCGGTACCTGGAACCAGCAAGAGCCTTGCTTTCCCCAAAAATCTCGAGCTTTTGATGATGTTTGATGATGCCGTGGGAGATTAGCTGGCATGAGTTTTTGAATCTTTTCTTGTTTTTTCTTATCAATTCGCGGAAATAGCCAGACCCAGAAGAAAATTTTCCTTCTTTTTCTGGGTGAGATATTGATATTTGGGATGCCAGTTGAAATCCCAAAGACTATGGTCGTGGCTGCGAAAATTCTCAGCATCAGATTAATCTCCAAGTCGGCCATTGATCAACCCTTTTTTTTCTCTGTTGACGAGAAGAAATCTACCAACCAGTTGGCTAAAATTTGATAGCGTTCGTGGCTGCTGCGATATATATGACTAAATATAAGTATGTACTTGTAAATTTTCTTGATTTTCTCCAAATATGTAATTGTCGATATTAACAGTGGCCATTTGTTCTATTTCAGACTTTGTAGGAGAATTCACAGGTGTCCAGTTGGCAAGTTCAGCAAACAAACCTTATTTGCCAAAGCTTCTTGGTCTCTTACAAATACCAATTTTATTTTATCATATATATTTTACGTAGACCTTTGCAATTCAGTTAGATTTTTAGGAATAAAAAAATCGTGAGTGTAATGTGAACCATGTTCTTTAAAAATATAATTTCAAAATATTAACTTAAATTCTTGTATGAAATTAAAAAATTACATATTTTTTTTTATATGATACACTACCGTTTAATAATTTATTAAATTTAAACCATCTATTTTTAAAATTTTAAATTTAAATTATTAATAATATATGAATTAAATACTTATACAAAATTCAAGAATCACGTATTTTTTTTATATGGTACACCACAGTTTAAAATTTTTTAAATCCAATCATCAATCTTTAAAAGTATAAACTCAAGTTTTGAGAATATATCATTTAAATTTTTATATGAAACTCAACAATCACGCATCTTTTTTTCATGACTTTAAACTCTTATAAACTCAAGTTATTATTTTAAACATTATTGTCTAATAATTTTTTAAATTTAAACTATCGATTTTAAAAAAATTTAAACTCAAATTATCAATAATACGTTACTTCAATTTTTATATAAAACTCAAAAATTACATATTTTTCTTATATGAGATATCATTGTTTGATAATTTTTTGAATTTGAACCATTTATCTTTAAAAGTTTAAATTCAACTTATTAATAATACGTGACTTTAAACTTTATATAAAACTCAAGAATCACATATTTTTTTTGACGTGATACACCCTTGTCTAGTAATTTTTTGAATTCAACTATCAGTTTTTAAAAGTATAAGCTTAAATTATTGATAATATGTAACTTAAACTCTTCTATGAAACTCAATAATCGCATATTTTTTTTTTGTGGCTTAAACTATTACAAACTTAAATTATTATTTTAAGTGCCTATTGTGTTATAACTTTTTAAATCTAAACTATCAATCTTTATTGATAATATATGACTTAAATTTTTATATGAAATTCAACAATTATATATTTGATATGAGATTGAAATATACAACGAGAATTAATTTTTTTTAGCAATAAAGAAGTTATTGAATAAAATTTCACATATCAAGATTATAACAGTTAAGTTCTGCGTTACTCTAATGTAATTTTAAAAATGTACTTTCTTATACCGTTTTAATATATTTATTATTTTAATAAATATATAATATACTACATGGAATATGTATATAAATGAATCTATAACTTCTTAAAACAATAATAAAATACACAAATTTGATCAAAATTGAATAATGTTTAAACTTGAAATACGTATAAAATTAATTTCAAAATAATGATTGAAGTATTTATTTGACCCATGTTGGGCTTAAAGCTAATGGCCTAACCCAATAATTCCAGTCACAGGTTCAAGGACTTGATCCAGTCATGTGATTCTCTTCTTAATTGGGCTGTTGATTTCTAATTCAAAATTTCAATTAAATCATCCAAAATATTTGTAAATTTAGGTAAAATATTTAAGATGTTATGATTAATTTTTAAACTTTGAATTTCAAAATAATTTAACACAATAAACATAGTTTACTAAGGTATTTATGTTTTTTCCCCCCTAATAAATTGTATTTAGTGATCGAGAAAGTTGATTATTATTTTGGTCTCCCAATTTAATTATTATTATATGATGATTAATTTATTGAAAAAATGTTCTTTAGGTATAATCAGTATAAAAATACAAAGTTTATCTAGTTGGAAGTTATTTATTAATTTTGAAATCAAGTATTTTTGTTTTTATTTTATTTATTCAAGTTTATAAATAACAATATCAATACACATATATAATATTTTTATAATAATCAAAACAAATTATGGCAATTCATGTTTTTATTTATTTGATTATTATTAGTTGTATAAGAAAATATGGGTTTTAAAGTTCTTTAATGAAAAATATGTATTTAAATTCATGACTACTACTTTAACAAATTTTATTTACTAATATTAATCTACAACATAGATTTAATAATTTTTTTAATCAATTATATATGTATATGGAGTATTTAACTCTATTTCAATATTTTATTCTTTTCAAATAAATATAAATATTTTTTGCAGTAAATTTTTAATAATTATAAAACTTGTTTGAAATAATTTTTTTTTTCAAAAAAAAAATATTTTTAAAATAATTGTGAACCACAATTTTCAATTTACATATTATGGAATTAAGTTTTTGAATTCCATAAAAATTTGATGAAGGAATTTCTGCATTTACTTAAATAAATTTCCTAACTTAAATTTATATTTAATTAAATAAAATTGATAAGGAGTCATGAGTCATTTTACTTTAAAAAATAATAAAAATAAATTAATTAGAATTTAAACTAATTTACACGTTACTGCAAGACTCTACACTCTTACAGGCGTCAGCTAGTAGTACGCGCGTACGTTCACGTTTCTAGACTTAGCTTTTAACGAATGTCAGAGATGACATCTTAGCCGTCCACGTTAATCGCAGCCGTTATCTGACGTGTCGGTAAATCCATAAACCACGTGGCTGACATGCAACGGTTGGATTCTATGTTCCGATGAGGATGACGAAACACGGAGGCAGGATTCTCGGCCATGGGGACGGAGCAAAACACGAGAAGCAATTTGTTAGCAGTTTGGCGCACACGTGTCCTAAACAAATACGTAATAACCTTTTTTTTTTTTTTTCAAAACAATAACATACAAAAATTTAAAGGAAAATATTAATTTGAAATTGAGAGAGAATTTTGTTAATTAAATTTTAATATATTCTTTAAATTCTATTTAATTTTAGTTAATAATTTTTAATTTTATAATTAAATAGACCCGAACTAATTTACCAAGAGATTTAGTCAATTCGATTTATTAATTTTTAAATTAAGGTTAGTTAATTTTATGAAATTTGTTTTAAACTTGAGATAATATAATATGTCTCTAATTTTATTTATTTTTAAATGATTTTTTTATCTCTTGATTAAGAATAATGTTAATTTTACATTTTCACAATAATTTTGATAGCTTAATAAATCATATTATTATATTTTTAAAATTAATTAGTTAATTACAATTAGTCAAAATATTTTTATAGCTTAGTTTTTTAAATTTAATTAATAAATTATAACATTAATAAACACAATAGTCTTAAACATATTAAATTAATGTAAAAGGTCAAAAATACAAAACTAACCCTCCGTTTTCCCTTTTTTTACTTTTCTGCCACGGACCTTTTAGTTTTCCGGGCCTAGCTGGCAACAGCCGCGCTTATAGTGGTAGTGGTAAAAACATTAATTTGATGAAAAGTGGGGGGTAAAACGGGAATTCTTCAGCGCAAAGCAATGTAGGAAAACAAGGGGCCAGCAACAAGCTGGACTACTTCGAGCCTGTGGTTCGGGAAGGTTCGGGTGACACGTGTCATATAGTTGGGATTAGGGCAAACGGCGTGAAACTACTTATAAACTGCCACGTCATCAATTATAACGCCATTAAAAAAATTCAGAAATATCTAGAGAAGGCTATAAATATCACCTACGTCTCTTTTTCTTAAAAAGATTTTCTCTTTACCTCTGTGTCTGCTACTCTACTCTTAACAGAAAAACAGAAAAGAAAAAGATCTTCTCGAGAAAATATCAGTGGAAAACCAGAAAATAGGAGAAAAAACAGAAGCAATCGAGAGCATCCGATTTGAGGGGTTCTTTCCCAGCTCTCTCATGTCGTCTGAGAGTATCGACGGGTAGGTTGATTGTTCTTTCTTTCTTTCTCAATCTTTTATGTGATTCTGTTTTCTGATTGAGTAATTCGTTTGTTTATTCAGATGGGATTTACTGGAATTTTGGTTTAATGGTGAGTTTTCTGATTTTGGGGGGTTTCCTCTTTCTGTTATGTTGGTTTGTGTGGGTTCCTTTTTTCTTCCTTTGGGTCTCTTCCGATTTATTTTGTAATTAGGGTTTTAGCTGTTATTAGCAGAAGAAGATTCGGGAAAAAGGAAATGATGGGTTTTGGCCATTTTTGCTTTTGATATGTCACTGAGAACTGGGTCCTTGAACAGTTAGGGCTTTATATTGTGATTTTAGTACATGTAAATTTGTGGTTCCGTTAAGGTTTGATATGTCTCTGAGAATTGGTTCCTTGAATAGTTAGGGCTTTATATTGTGTTAGCACATGTAAATTTGGGGTTCAGTTAGGGTTTTTTTTGCAGGGAATCATTTCTAGGAATTCAAACAATTTAAAGTTTTTGTTTACTTGTAATTCAAGAAACTCTTGTCTTGGTAGGCGTTGGAAAAATTGTCTTAAAATTAGAAATTTCTTCGTGCTTGCTCCTTAAGAAAATCCCAGCTGCGGATTTCCTTAAGAAGTTAGAGAGGAAGTGATTTTGTCTGCAACGGTTTGTACTTTTACTGGGTTTCTGATGGGGTTTTAATTTCTTAACCTGCTGCAGGTAGTGAGAAAACTGATCAAGTTGGAAGTTGGTATCTGATCAAATACAGAATTTCAGAACATGGGTACTTTTGATCAAGCTCCAAACGTGACTTCTATTGCAGTGGACTCTTCCAGAAAGAGGAAGTCCCGGAGCAGGCGTGATGGTACTAGCGTAGCTGAGACTCTGAAGAAGTGGAAAGAATATAATGAACACCTTGATGCTAGTGGTGATGGTGGAAAACCAGCAAGGAAAGTTCCTGCAAAGGGATCAAAAAAAGGTTGTATGAAGGGTAAAGGAGGACCTGAGAATTCGAGGTGCAACTATAGAGGTGTTAGGCAGAGGACATGGGGCAAATGGGTTGCTGAGATTAGGGAGCCAAACAGGGGAAGTAGGCTGTGGCTTGGCACTTTCCCTACTGCAGTTGAAGCTGCACTTGCATATGATGAAGCTGCAAAGGCTATGTATGGCCCGTGTGCGCTCCTAAATCTTCCACATGCAGAGGACCTAGTTTGTTTTGGGACTGCCTCAGGATCTTCAGTAGCAACACCTTCTGGCTCAGACTCGACAACGACATCCAGTCACTCTGAAGTATGTGCAGCAGATGATATTAAGCAAGAGTTTGTTGCTATCCCTGGTTTGAAGAAAGAAGATGGACAAGGGGAAGCTCGACCCAATGCTTATCCTCATGCAGTTATTGAGACTGCAACTCCAAGTAGTACAATGAAACTAGAAGCAAAAGATGGGGATGCAAATATCAAAAAGCTCCATTCGGGTGAATATCATGGTATCAAAGGAGAAGCAGTTGATTATTCCAAAGATGTTAAATCAGAAGGGAAGGAGGACGAGTCACAGGATTACTGGCAGACATTTTCAATGGATGAAATGTTTGATGTGGATGACCTTTTAGGTGCTATAGACAACGATCCTCTTGTTGGCACAGGATTGAAGCAAGAATTTGACTATCCTCCAGTTCAAGTAGGGATAACAGATAGCCGTTTGCAGAGTGAGAAATCATCAGCTTTAGCATACCAACTGCAGAACCCGGACGCTAAGTTGCTTGGTAGTCTCCATCATATGGAGCAGTTGCCTTCAACTGTTGATTATGGTCTTGCTCTCTTGCAAGCACAAGAGCACGGGGATAACAATATTGAGTTGGACGGTCAAGGATTTATGGATATGGATATAGGATTGGAAGATTTAGACTTTTGAGGAGATGGAACATAGGGAATTGCGTAGCATCAAGTAGCAAAAGCTAGAATGTTGGTGGATTGAAGTTTTTATTTCTTCCTTCTAGTTTTGAATACAGTCATGCTGGTCCCTGAGGTGTTGATTCAAAGGGGACTTGAGTTGTGGATGTGCTAAATCTCAGTGGTTTTTTAGAATGGAGAATTTAGCCATGACATTTTCTCTTTTTATCAATGGAAAAGGGGTTTGCTAAGTTTTATGGCTACCCATTTGAGTGAAAAAGTTTTTCATATAAAATTCTTTTTTGTATATAGACATGGAGAGTTGAGTGCGTCTTTAGAGGTTTTGTAAATTTAATTGAAGTTTTAGTTTAATTTGACTCTTTTTGAGTTGCTCTCTCCATTCTTTTTATAACCTTTCTTGTTGTAGCTGTGGCTATTATACCTATTTATTAAGGATCAGTCGGGATTATGCTGGTGAAGTACTTGGAATATAATTTGTAAAGATTATTATATAAATAACAATCTTTATATTTATCATTTTGTTTTGTGAGTAGAAATTTAAATGCATCCGTGATTAAAGATATGGACGGAGATTAAACTATTGATATAAAGACATAAAAATTTATGTATTTGTTAATTTTTTGATATATAAGTATTAATAATATAATATGTTACGAGAAAGTAATTTTTAAAAGAAAATTTAGAAAAGTCTGTTTAAATAGAAAATATAAAATTATACTAATAAATATAGAAGAGATATTAACTTATATACAAATATTGAAAAATGGTATTAAGCTTCTACAGAGTTAAAAAAATAACATAAAATTATAAAATTAAAAGTTTAAAATCATCTGCTTTTTATTTTTTTAAAATTCTCTATATCGTCAATTCTTTTAAAAGTTTCTTTATTATTTTTTATTTAAAATATTTATAAAAAAATAGGCGAAATAAAATCCACATATTTTTTCACCCAAGTATACCCTTCCATGTCCATTAATCATTTCTAATTGAGCTTGCTAATGACTCGATTGATACCATAAGTTTGTAAACTATAGACCAAAGTTTAAATATAGAGTTATTAAAATAATGAGATTGATTATTAAAATATTAATTACAATTTTAGCATAAAAAATTGAGAATAATTTATTATTATTAAAAATTGTAGATAAATATTCAATAACAGATAGTTTTGAATTTTAAAATTTGTTTGAAATATTCAATAACTTGATTTATAATAATGAGATTCGTCTTCTATTCGATACTTTATGTATTTTTCATATCAGTGAAAAGTTGTTTCATCTGTCAATTTTTTCTTCATGTATGATTACCTAATGTGATGAAAAGTTTTATTCTTATTTTGGCTCTTATACATGTTGTTACTATGGTAGCGACATGAATTTTTCTTTTAGTCTAGTTTCTTTTTCTTTTTATACACATGCTTTTTATAATATTAACAAGTCCAACTCCAATAAGTAGGTGGTCGCTAATAATGTGACTATAAAAAAAATTATAGAAAATAAATTATTTTTCACAATTTAAATTGAATAAATCATAGTTATATATATATATATATATATATATATATATATTCTCAAACAAAAATTACTTCACATTATCATTCTTCTTATTATATAGGTTATACTCAATATAATATCTAACATTTATTTGATATTTGTTAAATAACTATATTGGATTTTAATATAATAAATTTAAATTATTATTTGAAAACAAGGATAAAGTGGAATTTATTATTTTCTAATTTTTAAAAAAGTTTAGGATCTTTATTTTTTTAAACAAATTTTAGGTATGTAATTCGCAATTTTTTTTTTATAAAAAAATTTACATAATACTGAAATCTAAAATCTTTTACACCAAGGTTGAAACATTAAATTATATTAAATAGGGAAAAATTCAAAAGGAAAATAACCTTTTAATTTCAAGTTAAATGTTTTTATAATTAATCATTTGATAAATAAGAATACAAATAATTATGATAAAGGGTATAATTATTTGATCATGCATTAAATGTAATTAACTTTTACGGATCAAATAATTAGGACTTGAAAACTAAGATAAAATAGAATGAACTTAACTAAATGCAATATAAATTCTCATAATGTAATCTTATTTATTATTTATTGATATTTAATTTTGTAAATCATTAATTACCATATTTAGTCATTAATTTAACTTAAGTTTCTAATTTAAAAACTAAGCAAAAAAAAAAATTGAGCACTGCTAGGTGGGCACAAAACACAAGTGAGAAAATGTTTGACTTTCTGGCCAACCAAAGAAAGGCTGAGGGGTAGTTTACTTGATGGACCCCACTTCCATAAAATCAGACTCCTAAATCTTAACTTTCACGTGGGAACCACTTTCCGCTTCAAGATCAATCATAGCCGTTGATCCATCATACCTTCCTAATCCCCATTATACCCTCATCGGCTACTCGTATTTACACGTCTTGCCATTTAGTGCAAAACTCTCACGTCTCAACGACCCTCTGGCTCAGCACTCCCCCATTTAACTCATGCAACCAAAAAAAAAAAAAAAATTATGCACAGACCTCGAGATCCTCAGCAGACATTGATATTGAATTCTGCGCTTTTCATGTGTCGTTTTCTAATTCTTCGCCTTTTCTTCTCTCATTTCACATCACTCGCTAACTCCTCTCAGTAAATTTACTCACTGCTCTGCTGCGTTCCATTAAATTCTCTTTCTTTCTTTTTTCTCTGTGGATTGCATTTTCAAGCATCATCTCTGCTTGATTCTTTGTTGTCGAGGCTCTATCCCGACGGACCCCGAGTTTGATCGGCTACCTAGAAGCTCTGGATTTTTGCTGGGTTTGTTTGGAGAATCTTGGTGATCGGTTGCATTTTGGTTTCGTTTTGATCAAAATAGTCAGAAGCTGGTTTGGGGTAAAAACTTCTCTTAAGCTCCGATTGCCTCTCTTTTTCTCTCTGCATTTTGATCATTTAATGGGTTTTTTTTCGGAGAATCTTGGTGGGGTATTACATTTTGTTTTCGCTTTGATCAAATAGGCAGAAGCTTTTTTGAGGTAAAACTTTTGCTTGAGCTCGGATTTCCTTTTGTTTATTTTTTTTCTGCATTTTGATCGTTTAGGGGGTTTTGTTTGAAGAATCTCGACTCTTTCTGTTTGATTTCGTTTTGATAATACTGTGGACTGATGCTGACTTGAAGCTTGTATTTGCCAATGTATTCCATTATTTAGAATTTAAAATGTTGTGTTCTTTGCTGTTTGATAGATTTTCTTCGTCTGATCATTCTTCTCTGTTTAGGCTTTCGTCTAAAAGTTTTCTCGAGTCACATGCTATATTTTTCCTTTCCAAGTAGAATTTGCTTCCATCATTTTGACGGGGTGGTTGCACATGTGGCAATCTGCTTCCAACTCAACCCTTCTATGGCTAAGATTTTTTATTTTTCTTTTCAACTCTTTTTGGCTAATGTGAGGATTACAGTGTCCTGTGGAGCTAAAACGGAGTAATAATATCACAGTTTCAAATAAATAACTGGAAAGATACAAGAATCTCAGTGGGCGTCGAAACAGTTTTAAGGAAAGCTTCCATGGCTATTGGGTCATGGTGGTTTCTTTCAGGGAAAAGAGTGTGGGTCTGTATGTTTGTCTATACATGCTTAAGGTTATCTTGAGATGTTATATATGGGCTACAAGGAGGCTTTACAACTCCTTCTGTTCACATTTTTCCTTTCAAAGAAACGCCTTTAAAAGGTAGTTGGAAGTACAATCAGGAAATGAAAGAAAAACTTTTGCATCTATGCTTTCATGTTAGGTTATAGTTTCCATTATTGGTAATTAACTAATTTACGTTGTCATTTCATTTCTTGATCATGTTTGGGGATTAGTGGCTAAGAAAAAGAGAGGTGGAAAAAGGAGCAATTTGTGATAAAAAGACCTTTGAATACTAGATTATCTTTATTTCGTGTTTATTGGAGGATAAAATGTGCCTAACTGTCCATAAACTGTCCATTGGTCATAGTACCGGGCAGATTCATGCTTATTGCCTGATCAACAATGAGGAAACGACGTCTATACGAGTCAAGACATCCCTTCGGATTGCATCGTAAGTTTTTCCTCCTTCTAATCTTTTAATTTTTGTTGTGTCTGAAGTATGTGAATAATGATCAAGCCCCTATATATTATCTGTCAACCTCACTAAATTGATACATCTAAGGGATATTACAAACTTGTTATAATCTAGAGAAGTCCCTAGTTGAAATAACCTGTTTCACATTGTCACTGATGCACTATATATTGGGTTCACATAGTATTTTAGACAAAATACTCAAGTTCTATCATTAGCTGATATATATATATATATATATATATATATATATATATCAAATGAGTGGTAAGCTAAAGTAATAATAGCTAGTCTGAGTATAGATTATTTTATTAGCTGTAAAAGCTCAGCTAAGAAATATCGTTTTAGTATGAATGCTAAACTTGTAAAGTGTTTGTTACACAGCGAGTGACATTCTTTTCAAAGACTTAATATTTACATTACTTGAATTTATGTTTGACAGCTTTTGAGGCCTTCTCCCGGGGCTCATGGCGGATGGTGGACTGCATAAGAATTGAAGATGGAACTATGTCTTTACGTTTTGTAGATGGTCGACATGTGATTAAGAGGAAGCGTCCCTTCTCCGAACTCCGAGTCAGGTCAAGGCAAGCAAATTTAACTGACTGCACTTGCTTTTTGAGACCTGGAATTGATGTTTGTGTCCTTATACCATCTAAAGATTTGGCAAGTTCAGATGAAGCAAATCTGGAGCTTGTAAGTTACCTTTCCTTCAGGCTAAATTATTATATGCATTGTAATTTAAGAAATTTCATTCTTCTATGTGTAATTAGAGTATGTAGTCTTTGGTGGTATGGAAAGAGAGAAATATGAGAACTTTTGATGGGGAAGATGAAGTTCTTGATAAGGTTAGGAATAGATGATTCCAGACTTTGGTTTCTTAGTTTTGGGTTATTTTCTCTATTTAATGGGGGGATTTAGAGCATCTTCTTGACATCTTAGTTGATATGTAAATAATATATACACGAGCTGATATCCTCTTATTGTCTGTTAATCAATTGTACATACTATATATTTTTTTTAAATTAGAGTATAAAGTCAAACTGCTTTCATTTCAATGTTTAAGTTCATTGGTTTGTACGATGATATGTATTCATTTTATTCTTTTACACTTGATATTTTTTTTGGAAAAGATTAATATCATATGTATAAGCATGCTCTGAGTTTGATCTCACTTCTTCAATATTTTAGTATTGGAGTGTTTTTCAATTCTAGACTTCTTCTTTTCTTCCACTTTTTTTTTTTTAAATCTAAAGAAGAAGCTCATGTTTCTTAGATTCTTTAGACATATGTCTTTGGTAAACCAGCAGATAAACGTTTATGATTTCCCTATTTTAGTTTGATCCCCAGATATTCTTTTAATGTAGGTGTTAATTGATGCTAAAATAAGATCGATTGAGAGGAAGCCGCATGAATCTCAATGTTCATGCCAATTTTATGTTAACTTGTATGTTAACCAAGGTCCTCTAGGTTCTGAGAAACTAGAACTTGATAAAGATACCAAAGTATTAGGAATTGATCAAATTCTTATACTCCAAAGGCTTGAAAAACATCCTTGTGAAGGTCAATATTATAGATGGAGTCTCTCAGAGGACTGCTCTTCCTTATCAAGAACTAAATTATTTTTGGGAAAATTTTCTTCGGATCTATCATGGTTACTTGTTGCATCAGTCCTAAAGCAGGTTGCATTTGAGGTAAGAACTGAACAATACAAGATAGTCTATCAAATTTTGGCCGATGATGATGGGAGCCCATCAAAATCTAATAATTATATAAGTGCTGTAAGTTTCAGAGAAGATAATGGTCTTTCAGTGTCCAATCTGTTCCAATTTACTCCAGCTGATAGCATTCAGGAATGCCGTGCTTCTGGTGAACCTAGACCATGTTCATCAATGGGGGGTGGTGGGAGTTGCGGCGCTCTAAGCGGCGAAATGTACAACCTGAACGTTTCATTGGTGGTCAAGGACTTACAGAGTCAGATAGTGTCTGGGTCCGACAAATGCCAATCAAGACTGACAAATGGAAAGAGAAGATGAAATGTCTGCCACTATCTCGCTTGTTTAAAATGCAACCACTTTATTTAAAAGAGCAACCTAAGAATGAAACTAGAGATCTTGTCGTGTACAAGAGCAATAAATACTCAAAGGATGTAAAATCAGGTCTAGCTGATCAAGTGGAACATCAAAACAAACTTGCTATTATTCCTGTGCCCAATGTACCCGAGCTCGAACCTGAACCTTTGGCCAGTGAGCACCATGACTATCATGCCAACCTCTCTGCAAATAATTCAAAACGGGTGGAAGAACTTTCTTTCAGATACAATAGTCTGAAATGTTCCAGAACCAGTTCGAGAAAGAAATTCTCTCAGATAGATGATATGGATTTAGTCCCTAGATGGGAGGGAATACAGGGGAAGGGTTCTAATAGAAAGGCCCAAATTAGAAAGCATCGAGGCATATCTTCAAAGGAGGACTTTGATGAACCAATAACTTATAAGAAAAAGTCTTTAAGTGCCGGTGCATATGATAAACTGATACATTCATATATGAAGAACATTGATTCTACAATGATAAAAGAAGAGCCACATATTATTGACCAATGGCAGGAGTTTAAGAAAGCAAGCTTCCCAGAACAAAGGATGGAAATAGAACAATCCTCAAGTGAGGATGAAGGAGAATCCTCAGAAAATGAAATGTTGTGGCGAGAAATGGAACTGTCCATGGCTTCAGCTTATTTTCTCGAGGATAATGAGGTATGGATCTCTAATATTTTACCAAGATATGATTCATTAATGCACAAGACTCTCTTGATGCCACTTTTCTTTTTTTCTCTCTCCATGAGGCAGGCAGATCTATTTATGTAGTTCCATAGATTACAAAATTCAATGTTCTCGATGTCATTGTTACCTTCCCTTTAATTTAATTTAGTGATTTTCAGGTGCGAGTTAGTTATGAAAATATTCAAAAGACCACTGAAGTTTGTCAACACAGTTACAGATTGAATGAAGAAATTGGGATGTGTTGCTTTCTCTGTGGCTTTATCAGCACTGAGATAAAATATATGACAGCACCTTTTGTAAGTAAAACTTGAAATTATATGAGTGATAAGTTATTTTCTTTGATGATTTTGTGTTAAATATTTCACTTTCCCATATTTTCTTCCAGTTAGACCATGGATATCATATAGCAATTTTTTGCAACATTTTCTGAATAGGCACCTAGGCAGAGCAGAAAAGCATTTTTAAGCTGTAGGATTTGGACAATTTATGAATTAATGCTGGCCTTCATGATTGTCGAGAGAGAAAATATTTATTTCTGTTTCTTTGAAGGCTTTTTTCATTTCAACATTGCTTTTATGCCTCTTTCTTCTTCCTCTCCACCCCTGGGGTGGCGGCAGTGGGAGGGAGAAGGTGATTGATTATTCACACATTTATCCAATCACTGCAAACTTTCAATTCGGTCATATCTGTGACTTCAATCTCATAGTTGGGACCATTTAATTTTTGCTAATAATTCATTTATATTCCACTTTGCCAACTAGACATTTCAGATCTAATTGAATTACTTCAGACATATCTGACTCTTGTCCATTTTGTTTATCTAGATGGAATTCAGGAGCTATGTTGCAGAAAATAGGTGGGAAAATGAAGAAGATAACAAGAATATGACTTATGCAGGGCGAGAGTTGAATCTTGTTGGAAATCATACTTCCCATGAAAGGCTCTTAACAGAGGAAAATGATAACGTGTGGGCCTTGATCCCTGAACTTAGGAATAAATTACACCTCCATCAAAAGAGGGCTTATGAATTTCTGTGGAGAAATATTGCTGGGGATTTGGTGCCAGCACAAATGGAATCAAAATCAGATAATATAGGTGGTTGTGTTGTTTCCCATTCTCCTGGAGCTGGAAAAACATTTCTCATCATTGCTTTCCTTGTTAGCTACTTGAAGTTATTCCCAGGAAAGAGACCTTTGGTTCTTGCTCCAAAAACAACTCTCTATACATGGCACAAGGAGTTTATTAAGTGGAAGATTCCTATACCAGTTCATTTGATCCATGGTCGTAGAAGTTACAGAATAATTAAGCAAAAGACAGTGAAGTTTCAAGGAGTTCCAAGACCTAGTCAAGATGTTATGCATGTGTTGGATTGCCTTGAGAAAATACATAAGTGGCATGCTGAACCCAGTGTTCTTGTCATGGGTTACACTTCATTTCTAACATTAATGAGAGAAGATGCGAAGTTTGCTCACAGAAAATACATGGCTAAAGTTTTGCGAGAAAGTCCAGGGCTACTGGTACTAGATGAACGTCACAACCCCAGAAGTACGAAATCGAGTTGCGGAAGTTTTGATGAAAGTTGAAACAGACTTGAGATATTGCTTTCAGTACATTATTTCAGAACAATTTCTGCGAATACTTTATACCCTCTGCTTGGCTAGACAAGTTTGTAAATGA
>NW_019014673.1:800866-828748 GCF_000150535.2 Carica papaya
TTCATTGATCTATCTATGAGTATGTAAATTGTAATTATGTGTTTGTGTTCGTTGTTGATTTTAAAAAAAAATTATTTTTGTTGTAATTAATCATTTTCATGGTGGTTTGAAGGTTAGTTTATATATATCTTCTTATCTTATATATATATATATATATATATTTATATATATATGTATATTAAGATGAAGAAGATTACCATTAATTTCCTTTTCTTTTTTTTTTTTTTTTCCTTCTTCTTCATCACAATTCTCATAAAAATCCAGTTGGTATAATTAATCTCAGTTAATGCACAATGTGTTGCACGCAATATTGCACGCATTGAACATGTTTAACTCCACAATATATACATATATATATCATAAATTGTTAAGGAGGACAATGCATACATAGATATATACATATATGTATATGTAGCACAAAAATCAAGCAGATTGTAAGTATAAATTACACATATCAATATTGTTATTTGAATTTTATCAAAACATATGTGAAATTCATTTATGAATGATCTTATATTTTTATACTAAAAATGTTTTTTTTTTTTTAAATTTTTTTTTAGGAAATATTTTTTTTTCTTACTTAATTTTTATATTAGAAATCCATTTTTATAATAACTATTTTGCTTTAATAAAATTATTCAAATTAATTTTTTTTCTTAAAAAAAATCAATAACGGTGTATAAATTTATACGTTACAATTATTTTCCGTGTATGATTATATATATCAAGTATACGAGAATAAGTTATCCAACTAAATAATCATGGTCATTTTTAACGTGCGTGAAAGTGTATATGATATATATATATATATATGAATTCAAACCCCCCAAATTATTATATGTATTTAAAAAATATTTTAAATATTTATGTGATCTAATGTATCTATAACTCAACTTTACTCTATATCTACATATATATATATATTTTATATATATATATATGAAAAAAAAACATATTAGTTTGAATGATTCTGTACCAACGCATGGACCTCTCTACCTAGGGTTTGAATGTTGAACATGATTTTGCATAGATGATATGCCCAACTTGGCTTTTTAATTAAACTCAACTTGTTCAAGGAAAACAAATTCCCACTTGCTCTTCCCCTTCTTTTTTTTTTTTATTATATACTAAATTACATATTTAATTTTTTTATATTTAATATTTTTATATAATCACTAAAACTCTATTATTAACGTATTCATATTATAAATATTTTTTTAACTTCAAAATGATGATGAGAATTAAATTTGGAAGAGAACGAATTTATTAAAACAAATTTTTATATTGTAAGCATCTTTTTATCTTATAATAATATCTAAATAGGAAAAAAATAAAAAATAATTTCCTTTTACATTAATTATAGTTGAATATCATAATTACTTTTAAATAAAAGAATTTTTTTTTTTTTGTTTTTTTACGAAATTTAATTTAAATTTCGGATATTTAAAGCTCTAATTATAAATATGGTAAAAAATAATTATTAGTAGGTGCATAATTAAGTTTTTTTGTTTTGGGTGCAAGTTGATAAGCAAGTGGGCAAGAAGGCTATTAATGTCTTAATTTACAATAAAAAAATAATATTAAAAAATTTTCACCTTTTTATTTTTTATTTTTATTTATATTTTTTGTGTCTCAATTGATGATTTTGACCGATCAAGACTTTGCCTCCCCCACTTAATATAAATAAATTAAAATTAATTTTTTCTCTCCCCCATCTCATGCATATATACATACACATATTTACACACACACACACACATATATATATATATATATATATGTAAATTTCTCTAATTTGGCCGATTGGGAAATTTCTCCCAGAGTCTTCGTGAAAAAGTTCCACTACTCTCTATAATTATCATGTTTGTCAAGTGGCCAATTAAATTAATTTTTTTTTTCTAGAAAAAGATATATAAATAAAGAAAAATTAATCAAAAAGAAATTTATTTATTTCTAAAAAGCACTTAAAGAGCCGTACTGGTTGGAACTTTTAGAATAAACGTGTCTTAAGCAATAGGCATTACTTAATTAAGTATAGTTTAATTACGCGTTAATTTTTAAAAATAATTAATTACTTCTTTCAATAAATATTATATATATATATGTATGTACACATATAATGCCGGTGTACTTATTAGATATAAATCTTGTACATTAAATCTTACAATATACAAATTAGCTAACTGACATATATATATATATATATCTGTGTGGTTATCGTTCATTTGAATTTGACAAGTCTTTTACGTGTGTGTGTATATATATGTATATATATCAACTTGTTAAATATTGTACCAAAAAAGAAGAAACTTGTTAAATATGATCATGCAATATCTCTGACTTTTAAAAACAGCTGGAATTTTTTCTTGGAAACTATACTTATAGTCTGCATGTGTATTTGTCAGGAGAAGAGAAGAGAGAGAGAGAGAGAGAGAGAGAGAGGGGTTACTCCTCTCTGCTACAATGACTGCCTCTACATACACAATTTGCTTCTACATATATGTGTACATCATGTAAATCCTCTGTACCATATATATATATATATATATATGCATAGTGTACGTATTAGAGATAATTAGGTCACCAAGTTGAAAGAAGACAGTTGATGACAACAATTTCTTACCTTTGACATTAAGAAAGCAAGAACATGAATCAAATTTTGTCGGCCCAACCCACAAGAACCATGAAATTACCATAAACCCATTTAATACTAGTGGACAATTTTTAATATGTATAATATATATATATATATATATACACTCAAATTTTATTAAAAAATAAAATCATTTTTACAACTTGTATTGTTAAATAAATTTACATGTTTTTAATATTTATTATTTACAGGCCTATCAATTCATTTGAAGTATTTATCGTCTAAAAAGATAATAAGTGTTATTTTTCATCTATAAGAATTTTATTTATTATACAAGAAGATGAAAAATGTTGAATTTAATCTATAAAATTTCGTAGTTATTTCCTTTTTACTATAATTTATCTATTTAAAAACTAAGTAACTAGCTGAAAATTCAGATAAAAAAATTCATACAATATTTACTTTTCTTATCATTTCTTCTCAATTTATTATTAAGTATTATTTAATTAAATCGGGTTGGAAGAAATATAATCAAAAAAATATTTACTATTTCTTAAAAGAAATTTTGAGAGAAACTATTTAAGTTGGAGCTTAAATAAGATTTTTATAATATTAAATAAATGAAATAAATTATTGTTTAGTTGAACAGATGTTACCTTATTTTTTTTATAAAATATTTTAGATTTAAGTCATATTATATTTTGATAAATGTCATAATTTATAAATTATTTTTATTATATTATTATTGATATATATATTACACTAATAATAATTATATTTAGTAATAAAAAAAATAAATAATATTAACGTAAAATCCCTTTTTTTTTTTTGAAAAAAAAAAGAGTAGAATGTTGGAAATCAATTATCGCATAAAGTATTAATGGTTTTCAACAGTGTGGAATCTTGTTCAGATCAACTTGAAAAACTTGTAATGTTCTTTATGTCCCCCCCCCCCCCTATAATTCTTAGAATTTAGAACATTTTTTCATAACCATATTTTTTTTCACTGTTTAAAACTTTTTGGTTACCTTTTATTTTTCAAATTATATAAATACATACATATATAAACTCTTTTCTTTATTCTTTATTTTACTTGTTTGGGTTGCATATCAAAGCATCCCCATATACTGGGTAAGAAAATGATAGCCAGAAATAATATTAGGTAGGGTAAACTTATAAAAAAAAAAATATATATATATATATATATATATGTAATGACTCGAAATTAAAAAAAAATAAATTATAAATTAAATATGAAATTAAAATAATAGAGTTAGATTTTACATTCCTTACATAATAATTTAAAATACCCAATAAAAATATGAGAATGTCATTTTTAAAAGAATAAATAAAAATAAAAATAAAAAAAATAAACGAAAAGTAAACAACTGAGCATTCTAGAACGACTTTCACTAATTTTTGAAAGAGTTTTAGTAAAGAACTATTCACAACCCCCAAGTTAATCGGGATCTGGATCTTGTTCCTCTTGATTTAAAATAGTTAATGAAGGAGTGAGATACATTACCCTAATAAGAATATCACACTACTCACCGATACAGAAACTGAAAGTTGGTAAAAATCATAAAAACAACTAATGAACCTCTTAATTTAAATAAATTCATTTATTATAAGTAAAATTATTTATTATATACATACCGTTGCGAGATTTCCAAAACTGACTTATAAAGACAATAGCTCAACAATATCATAATCTCATATTCAAGTAAGTAAGAATAACTGTAACACCCAAATTTTTATTTTTGTTATTATTAGAATTATTTTGATTTATTTTTTTTAATAATTAATCTATTAGGTAATAATTATATGGGTTTTAAATTTAATCTAATTTAATAAATAAAAATAAAAATAAAAATAATGATAAAAATGGGTTAAAATTATTTTTTGGATTTAATTAAAAATGATTTTGAGAAAAAGGGGTGAAAATTTGGATTATGTGGGTGTTTTTGAAAAGAAAATAAAAAATCAGGGGGTCAAAACGCAATTTAGAAAAATTACGACACGTCAGCAGCCGGTCAGTAGCTCCGGCCAACCAGGACACGCCGCGTGGTAGAGACGCTGACGCCGGAAGGCCACGCGGAATGGGCCACGTGGGCGATCCGCGTGCGCGTGATCGGACGGCTGAGATCCATTCTCACGCGCACGGACGGCTTAGATTGCACGCGTGCGGACGGCTCAGATTCATTTCCAATTTAATCACGATCGGACAGCCCAGATTAAATCGTGATGGACGGCTCCGATTAAAAGGGGAGGGTTATAAATAATCTCATCCACACCCAACCCCAAACCCTAACTGCCAAAGCCCTCGCCGGAGAAGACAGCCCAGCCACCGGAGGAACCGACCGCCGCCACCCGCCGCCGCATCGGGGCACTTTTTGGCCGCCAAACGAGGTAAAATTTCTCTCATTGGCTTGATTTTCAATGCTGAACCCACCTGTAGCCAAACCACTGGCCAATTGGCCGAAAAACACCTCTGAAGGCCAACAGCGCCGCTGCGGGTTTCCTCAATTTTTGCCTCTGATGAGGCTCTTCCCGATTCCTGTTCAATGTAATTTTTATACCACTATGACCACCGTACTTTTCTCTATAGGTTGACCGGAGTAAAACACCAAACCGCGACTCGTGCTGGAGGGGCTACCGCACCCGAGAGCTCTGCCGCTGGTAAGCTTCGGTTTTTTTGGATTTTTTTGGCCCACCGAGGGCCCTATGGGTGTTTTATCACAGGAACCAATGCAAGTTTGGCCGAATTCAGCCGAAAATGGCCAACTCGAGGCGGATCGCTGCCGTGCCGGAATTCTAAAATTGGCCGAATAGGCCCTGGGTCTGATTTGGAGTTTTTTGGAGACATATGCAGGTACCGAAAGTGTGTTTCAGTTTTTGAAGAAAAATTCAGGGAATCTAGGGACTGCCCGTAGGCGCAATGAGAACCTGATTTTAGACTCCGAAATAAGTAAGGATCCCGCACCCTATTTCCTATCACGGCATTAAAGCTTAATAAATGATAAAATGGTATTTTATGAATTAATAGATACGTATAATTAATTAAGATTGCTAATGGGGCCCGAAATTGATGTAATTGTCCGTCTGTTCCTGTTTGATGTATTTTATTGTCTAAATACAGTATAGTATTTGATTGTTTATTCTGTGGTTTCGTATGCATGAATCACTGATTAATCTACTATGGTTTGAATTATTGTGAACCTGATGTTGTGTTGCCTTGTTTGGTGTGCGTTACTGGTTTACGTATTCATGTTGATTGGGTAATTGAGACTAAGAAAAATAAAAAGGGTATGTGAATTTATAAATGGATAAGTTGACAATCTCACTAGATATCCTGAGAGATGGTGGACGGATCGGGTCCATAGGAAACCCTACCGGGAACGTTGTCTCTCATATCGGACAGGGTATAAAGACTTTAAATATTTTGGCGCTCATACCGGACGGGGTATGGGGACGACCCGCTTCACCCTCATACCGGACGGGGTATTGAGGTTTATGGTTTTGGCACCCATACCGGACGGAGTATGGGGACGGCCATGGAGTTAAGTTATTAAGGTGAATGGTTCACGTGTAGCGAGGACTCCTATGGATCCCCATGGATACTGGTAGGCTGGTAAAAGAGGGAATTTGTTACCTGATGATTGAAATATTAAAAGTATGACATGTGTTATGTTACAGAGTGTGTATGATTTCATGATATTATAATGTTATTGTTTTCATAAGTTGTTTTCATGAATCTCACCAAGGTAAATGGACAGTAAATGGTTTTATTATTGATAAATAAATTTGTTATAAATTATGCTCCATTGGTCGTTTTTGTTTTCTACCAACCTTTACTTTTGTGACAGTGAGATAGTGTGACATCTTTATTGGGCTAGTGTACCTCATTACTCACTTAACCATTTCAGATCAGGAGGACTTGGTTCCCAAGCCCGTTCTGCAGGAAGACGGCGAGTAGAAGCCTAAAGATTTATTAGTTTTCCTTATAGTATTTATTCATAATATTTACTTTAGTTAGTTTATTATTTCATATCTTTAATACGTTTTGATTATTGTATAAGGGATGTTAATCATAATATATTTTATTATGCTTCCACACTTAGAATAAATTTATACATTTTCTTTTAATTTCCGGAGCCGTTACAATAACAATTTTTCTTTTTTATTTGCCTATTGGTATTCATGAGGGTCCATAAGGATATCCCACTACGCGTGGACCAACATCCAACATTGCCAACTAACCGGTCGTCTCCATACCCCATCCGATATGAGCGCCAAAAATACCATCCCTTAATACCTCGTCTGGTATGAGGATGAAACGGGTCGTCCCCATATCCCATCCGGTATGAGCGCCAAAAATACCAATTCTCGATACTCTGTCCGGTATGAGGCAACGTTTACGGTAGAATTCCCTACCCGGTCCGTCCACCATCTCTCAGGATATCCAGTAAGGCTACCATTCATTCATTCACTTAATCAATCAATTTTCTGTTTATATTTAATTTTTAGTTTTACAATTTAACCATAAATCAACATAAAACAAATAATACATGCACCAAGAAAATACAACTCAATCATTTTACCAATTCTAGTATATTATAATGTATTTAAAGCTATAAAATCAAACAATCTGTTAAACAGGACAAACAATAATAAATAATCAGTTTTGTCTCCATTAGTAACCTGTAATTAATTATTGAAGTTTTCTAAATTATGCAAAATATCATATTATTGATAATTAAACTTTAATTTCATAACAGGTAGTAAGGTAAGAGATTCTTACTCGAATCAGTGTTTAAAAAACTGAACTTTCTACTGCATTTACTAGCGGTCTCTTGATTTCTTAAATCTTTATGCGGAGATTAAAACATACTTCACGAACCTAAAAATACCCTAAAAAATTCAAAATCGATGTTAAAAACCTTTTTCGGCCAATTTCAAAATTTCGGCATAACGGCATCGCTGTGCTCTGGCAATGGCACCGCCGCCTGTGGCCGCAGTTTACCTTTGACATACCGTTTTCAGCCATTTTTGGCCGGTTTCGGCTGATTTTATATCCATTTCTGCGAGAAAATATGTTAGGGGTCTCAGTTGGCCGAAAAAAAATCGAAAATAAAAACTTATCAGCGACGGGATTTTCTGGTGTGGTGGCGCCGCCGGCTCACATTCGCGGCTAAGTATTTTTCTTTTGTCAACCTGTAAAAAACAGAATGGTGAAAATAATTGTGAAAAAATCGTATGAAACAAGAAACAAAAAGGGGCTCATCGGAGGCGATTTTGGGTTTTTCCCATAACAACGCCGCCAGGCTTTACCCGCAGTTTTCAGCTCATCTGTCATTTCTTTTACTCTGATTTGACTATAGGGATATTCAAAATTAAATTCCGAGTGGATAGAAGAATTTTTACATTTTTTGGCGATCGAATGTGTCTCTAACGCGACAGCAGGCAGCGGTCGACTCCTTTCTCCGGCGACTGGTTCTTCTTCTCAAGCGGAGGGGCTAACGGCTAGAGTTTGGATTCGGTGTGATGTGAGATATTTATACCCGTCTTTCTTAAATCTGGACTGTTCATCGCATTTGATCTCGACCGTCCGATCACGTTTAAAGAAGAAATGAATCTAAATCATTCATCGCAATTTGATCTATACCGTACGATCACGTTTAAAAAATAAATAAATTTAGATCGTTCATCTTGTTTAATTATGACCGTTCGATCGTGCCTGAGGAGGGAACGGATCCGGACCATCCACGCGCACGGGAATGCATTCGGGCTATCCGATCGCAGACATGCAGATTGCCAGCGTGGCCTCCCGTGTGGCACCGAGTTAGCGTGCCTTGCCACACGACGTGCTCTGGTTTGTTGGGGCTACTGACTGGGCATCTTACGTGGCACAATTATTTTTAATTGTATTTTGACCCCTCAGTTTCTGATTTTTATTTAAAAAATACTTCCTGAACTCAAATTTTCACGCATTTTTTCCAAAATTATTTTCAATTTCATCATCTACCTATTTGTTTTCCTAATTTTACATTAAATAAAAATTTAAAAACTATATTTTTATATATTTTTTTAATTTTAAAATTAATTTTGGGCCAAATATCGGATCCTGGTATTACAACTCTCCTCCTTTAAAAGAAATTTGGTCCCTCAAATTTGTCTCTATCTCACTCAATCAAACAGTTGGGGATACTACGCTCTGAAGTCTGATTCTAGCTCTCACGTGGCCTCTTTTTATGTGTGATTTTGCCATAGAACCTCAACAAAGGAAATTTCCTAGTTATGGAGTACTATACTCTTTCGGTCCACAATACCCACCGGTACCTCTTCATAGGACAAATCTTCTTGGAGTGAAAGGGGCTCGTGGGCCAAGATGTGAGAGGGGTTCAGGTTGTACTTGCGTAATTAGACACATGAAACACATTATAGACCTTGAATAGTTCTAGAAATAGTGCCAGTTTGTAGGTGGTGGTACCAATTTTTTGTTTAAGATTTCGAATGGCCTAATAAAGCGGAGATTTAGTTTCTTCCTCTTGCCAAATCTATTGACTCCCTTGAAAGGAGTGATCTTAAGGAACACTCGATCACCTTTCTCAAATTCTAAATTCCTCATCCGGGTGTCCGCATAACTCTTCTGTCTGCTCTGAGCCGTCTGAATGTTCTTCTTGATTTTAACTATTTTAGTTGTAGTCTCCTCCACAAGATTTGGGCCGAACAATTTTCTATCACCCACCTTTTTCTAATATATCGGTGATTTGCATTGACAGTCATATAACACCTCATACGGAGCGATGTCGATACTTACTTGATAGTTGTTATTGTAGGCGAACTTTATTAAGGGTATGTGATCATCCCAATGGTCCCCGAAGTCAAGAACACAAGCTCAAAATATATGCTCCATTGTGCGAATCATCCTTTCTGATTGTCCATTGGCCTGAGGGTGGAATGTAGTACTAAGGGATAGTTTCGTTCCCATGACTTGCTGAAAACTAGAGCAGAACTAAGAAGTGAACCTGGGGTCCCTGTCAGACACTACTGCCACTGGTATTCCATGTAACCTGATTATCTTCTGGATATACATTCTTACTAACTTATCTGAAGGGTTAGTCATCTTGATGGCCAAGAAGTGGGAAGACTTGGTGAGCGGGTCAATAATTACCCAAATACATCATGTCTCGAACGTGTCATAGGCAATCCTATCACAAAATCTATTATGATGTGTTTCCACTTCCACTCCAGAATTGGTAATGCCTAAAGTAGTCTGCCTGAGCATTGATACTCTGCCTTGACTTGCTGACATACCAAACACTTGAAAATAAAGTCGGCCACCTCTCTTTTCATCATGTTTCACCAAAATCAGGGTAGCATACTTTGATACATCTTAATGCTTTTGGGATGTATGACAAAATTTGAGTTATGAGCCTCTGTCATGATATCCATTTTCAGCTCACTGTCACATGGAACACACACTCTATCTTGAAATCTAAGCAACCCATTGGTAGAGACTTGAAATTCTGAATTTACTCCATGTTCCGCATTTTTTTTTAGGGTTGCTAGGGTGGAATCAGTGGACTTTGCTTCCTTTATTCTCTGCATTAACTTAGATTAAACAGTTTGGTGGGCCAAACATGTAACTCTTTTCAGGTCCTGAAGTCATACCTGTTAAGTGACCCCTATTATCCTGCATTCTGAAACCAATAGGTGAGCTAATATAGTTGCATTTTTTCTGTTGAATGCGTCGGCTACCACATTGTCCTTACCGGAGTAATACAAGATATTGCAATCGTAGTCCTTGAGAAGTTCTATCCATCTTCTCTGACACATGTTGAGATTCTTTTAGTGAATATGTGTCAGTTAGAAAATTCTTCCACAAACCTGTGGTAATCCATCTCCAGAAAGCTGCAAATCTTCTTGACCGAGGTTAATTTTTTCTAGCAGAATACTGCCTCAATTTTTTTGGGGTTCATTAATACTTCATTCCTTGATATAATGTGCCATAGGAAGGTAGTCTGCTCGAGGTAGAACTCACACTTACTCAGCTTTGCATATAACTTCTTTCTCTGAAAACTTACAAAACCTGAGTCAGATAGTGAGCGTGTTCCTCTTTACTTTTTAAATAGAGTAGGATATCATCGATAAATACAATGACGAACTGATATAGGAATTATCTAAAAATCTTGTTCATCAAATATATGAAGATGCCTGGTGCATTGGTTAATTCAAATGACACAACCAGGAACTCATAGTGTCCGTACCTAGTTGAAAAAAAATGTCATTGATTCTGGGGATGGGGTACTTGTTCTCGATCGTGACCATGTTTAGTCATCTGTAGTCAATACATAACCTTAACATCCCATTTTCCATTCCTCGTAAATGTGATTGCAGCACTCTAATCGGACACACTATGTCGAATGAATTTACTGTCCTGCAATTCATTGATCTGTTTTCTCAACTTTTCTATCTATACATGACTCATGCAATAAAAAAAAACTAAGATAGGTTGCGCATCAGACTAAAGGTTTATAGTGAACTTAACTTCTCTGTCTATTGGTGGTTTGGAAAGTTCATCAGAAAACAAGTTCAAGAAGTCTCAGACTACCAAGATCTCTTGAATGTAAATTTCTTTCTTAGGTTTGCCTAGTTAGAGAAAATAATTGAGTTAAAGTGCTATATAATAAAGAAATTACTATGAGGAAATAATATTCAAAGTCTTTATTAGCTTGTAAATGACTCTTTATTAGGAGGCTTAAATATAATTTTTCTTGTGAAAATAATCCACAATGGCATGATACGTCGCTAACCAATTCATTCTTAGAAATACATCAGAGTCTCCTGTATCAATCTCTATCGGGTCCATCATGGGTAAAACTGAGTCCCCTTAACGAGGGGCCAGATGTTACTAGGGAGGGATCGGGTGACCCTGTAACGGTGCCGAATAATATGATGGGGGCTCTGAATTGTATTGTGACGATGTCGGATGATACGACAGAGGAGCAGGGTTGCATCGAGGTGGCGTTAGATCTTCTCGTTGTAGGGGTAGCTCATATTGTGGAAGTGGTGGAGGGTCAGATAGTTCCTTCCTCTCATCCATGGCCTACTAGACAGAGATGAGTCTCTCTAAAATCTCGAAGAGTCGATTGACATTCTATCGAAGTGACTCGTCTCGGGCTGCTATGTTCGGTAAAAGACCTCATCTCCTCATGTCTTTGTACTTATTTTTCACAAGGAAGGGTTAAGCAATAGTTCGTATTTGGTGTTTTTAAGTCTTTGTGTAAGGAATGGTTTCTAGGAATGCGGCTCTGATACCAATTATAACGACCAAGAACTTAAAAGAAAATAAATTATAAATTGAATGCGGAAGTGAAATAATAAAGTTAAGATTTACATTCCTTACACAATAATTAGAATACCCAATAGGGGTACGAAAATGTATGTTCTAAAGAAACAAACAAAAATCAATGAAATAAACGAAAAGTAAACAACTGAGCATCCTAAGATGACTTTCACTAACTTTTGAATGAGTCCGAGTGGTGAACTATTCACAACCCCTTTGTTAATTAGAATCTGGATCTTGATCCTCTTGATCTGAAATAGTTAATGAATGGGTGAGTTATACTAGCCCAGTAAGAATATCACACTACTCACCGATACAGAAACTGAATGTTAGTAAAAATCATAAAAATAACCAATTGAGCCCTTAATTTAAGTAAATTTATTTATCATAAGTAAAACCATTTATTGCATACTTATCATTGTGAGATTTCTAAAACTGACCTATAGAGACAATAACTTAACAACATCATAATCTCATATTCAAATAAATAAAATTAATAACTTTTTCTTTTTATTCGCCTACTGGTATCTGTAGGGGTCCATAGGAATGTCCCATTACGTGTGACTCAACATCCAACCTTGTCAACTAATTAGTTGTTCCCATACCCCATTCGATATTAGTGCCAAAAATATCATCCTTCAATACTCCATCTGGTGTAAGGGTGAAATGGGTGTCTTCATACCCCATCCGGTATGAGCCTCAAAATACTAATTCTCGATACCCTGTTCGGTATGAGGTGATGTTTACGATATGATTCTCTATGTACCCAGTCTGTCCATCATCTCCCACGATATCCAGTAAGGCTATTATTCATTAATTCACTTAACCAATCAATTTTTTGTTTACATTTAATTTTCGGTTTCATAATTTAACCGTAAATTAGTGCAAGACAAACAATACGTGCATCAAAGAAACACAACTCAATTATTTTACCAATTCCAGTATATTCATGCATTTAAAGCTGTAAAATAAAATAATTGATTAAACAAGACAAACAATAATAAATAACCGGTTCTGGCTCCATTAGTAAGTTGTAATTAATTCTTGAAGTTTTCTAAATTACGCAAAATACCGCATTATTGATAATTAAACTTCAATTTTATAACAGGGAATAAAGTGAATGATTCTTACTCGAATCGATATTCGAAATACTGAACTTTCTACTGCGCTTACTAGCAGTCCCCGGTTTCCTAAAGTTTTCTATGAAGATTAAAACACAATTCACGTACTTAAAAATACCAAAAAAAATCTAAAATCGATGTTAAAAATCTTTTTTGGCCAATTTTGAAATTTTGGCATGACGTCACTACAGTGCTCCAGCGACGGCACCGCCGCCCACGGTGGTGGTTTGTATCGGACTGGCCGTTTTTGGTCAATTTTGGCCAGTTCAGCCGGTTTTATACCCATCCCTGCTAGAAAATACTTTGGGAGGTCTTGGTTGGCCAAAAAAAGTCAAAAAATAAAAAAGTTACCGGCGGCGAGATTTTTCGGTGCGGCGGCTCTGCTGGCCCATCTTTGCAGCTGGACGTTTTTCTTCGGTCAACCTGTAAAAAATAGAATGGTGAACACAATTGTGAAAAAATCGCACAAAACGGAAAACGAGAAGGGGCTCATCGGAGGCGATTTTGAGTTTTGCCCACGGCAGCAGCGCCGCGTTTTACCCATAGTTTCCCACTATCCATTGTTCCTTTTGCTCTGATTTAACCATGGGGGTGTTCGAAATCAAATTTCAAGCGGATAGGAGAATTTTTATATTTTTTAGCGGTTGGAGGTGGCTTTGGCGCGGCGGCGGGCGACTGTCAGCTCCCTTTTCCTGCGACTGGTTCTTCTTCTCCGGCGGGGGAGCTGACGGCTAGGGTTTGGATTCGGTGTGATATGAGTTATTTATACCTGTCTTTCTTAAATCTGGGTTCTTCATCGTATTTGATCTCAACCGTCCAATTGCATTTAAAGAGACAATGAATCTTGACCGTTCATCGCGATTTGATCTGGATCGTATGATTGCATTTAAAGATGGGAAAAATCTGAACCATTCATCGTGTTTAATCGCGATCGTCGATCGTGCATGAGGAGGGAACGGATCCAAACCGTCCACGCACGCAGGAATGCATCTGAGTCGTCTGATCGTAGGCACGCGGATTACCAACTGGTCTCCCGCGTGGCACCTAGTCAGCGTGCCTTGCCACACGGTGCGCTCCGATTCGTCGGAGCTACTGATTGGGTGGTTCTACGTGGTGCAATTTTTTTTAATTGCGTTTTGACCTCTAGTTTCTAATTTTTATTTCAAAAATACTCTCCGAATCCAAATTTTCACAACTTTTTTTCAAAATTATTTTTAATTTCATAATCCGCTTATTTTTTTTCCTAATTTTATATTAAATAAAAATTTATAAATTATATTTTTATATATTTTTTTAAAATTTTAAAATTAATTCTGGACTCAGAGTATTGCAATATATGTATATATATCCATGTCTTAAATTAAAGCCCATGGTGCTACGCGAGAATTTGTAGCTTCGGCTCAAAGTGATGAGTAGACAGAAAATGAGGCCCAACGTCAATAAAATAGTTCCAGAAATCTGTTTGTTTTCATACATAATATAATACCCCTTTTTTGTGTTCACTCTTTATATTTTTGATAAATTTCACAAACATTTAGCAACAATACAATTTTGCATATACATAAAAGCAAATTCAACTCAAACTTAATGATATCTTATAAAAAAAATGACGTATTAATTACTAAATTAAGCAATAATTCATATTTTTAAATAAGTCTGCATGTAAATATTTCTCAATAAATTCTATATTAATAAAACTTTTCTTGAATTTGAGACAAATCATCTTACTAAAAACATGAAGAACATGTATAAAAAATCAATTCCCAAGATAATCAATTATATTAAGTTTGATAAACAATCAATTCTACCAATTAATGAATTAGTAAAAAAAAAATTTGGATCAATCAACTGTATATAATTTCTTTTTACAATTTTTCTCTCTTAATCTTTTTCATTTTCCTTCCCACTTCATCTCCAAACCAGAAAAAAAAAAAAAAACCTTAATGAATTCAAGGATAAAAGAGCTTGGTAAAGAGAAGCTCATTCCAAGTATCTTGCAAGCCAGGCAAACACCAATGCACACAATCAGCATAGCTTACAGGGTTAGCCAACTGTTCAGGTGTTAATGGACTCCATTGTTTCTTGTAGATAGAAGTATGTGCATCTCTGCGATAACTCGAAAGTTGTGTGATATTAAGAAATGTAATGGGAACTTTTGATTTGCTAAACACTTCTCCTATTACTTTCATTATACTTTTTCTGCAATCTGAGCCCCAATACTCTGAATCTTTGATTATTGTTGTTTCGTTATAACAATTTTGGCCCGGTTCACCTCCCCAATCTATACTTCTGCATCAGTTAGAGTTGACATATTATAAGAAGATAACTATTTTTATTATTAAATAAGATGTGTTTTATATAATAAAATTTTAATTTAATAACCTCTATTTAGATTGAGTGTATTTAATTGGTTCTATTAACTAAATAGATTTTTTTAATTTAAATCAAATCACACTAATACATTTTTTTTTTGAATTACTCAAATAGAAGCATCGGGAGTTGGGTAAAAAAATAATTAAAAAAAATAATAAAAACTTACTTTCCATGGGAAGGTGACATGCTAGTGAAAAAAACTCTTGTCTTGTTGACATCCATATTTTTCTTCACCCATCTCAACATACTCTTCATTGCCATTCTATAAGCATCCTCAGTTGACACCTCCACTATTTCCTTCTCTTGTTCGTCAAATGGTCCTTGTCTATGTATTAATTATAATATGACAGTTGATTAATTAAAAAAATACATAGTTCTTATAGTAAAATCATATCATATTTGATAAATAATAAAATAATTTATAAAAAAAAATAGAACATACAGGATCTTCATCTTCAAACCAGTCATCCACCACAAATAAGTGTTGAATACCAATATATCAACACCTTTCCAATGGCGGCCATGCTTGTTAATGGACCCCTTCCTTACTATTCTATCCGATACTCTATGTATTATTGCGTTGTCTGAATTTGATTCCAGAAGAAATGGTGCCCAATAAAATTCGATTGTCGCATTGTACTCCTACATCATATTCACAGAATTTTTTTTACGTATCTCTCTTCATATAACAGGTGAGTCCCACAAACAATTATATATATTTAACTATGCGAGAGGAGTAAAATGTCTCTTCCATAGTTTTTTCCTTCATTATATTTAACAAGATTTGATTAAAAGATGAAATAATTATAATATGTGTGTGTGTATGTATGTATATAGATGTGCATGAAAACAAACCTTGGCTGTGAAGACGGTCAGTGAATCAAAGGTTTTCATGGACTTGGCATGTTCAGGAATGAGTGAATGAAGAAGACAGACCATGGAAACATACATTCCTCTGTTCAATGAGTCTCCCACGAACATCATCCTCTTTCCTCTTAGGCTTTCCAGCATCAACGTTGCATTAAAACTGTAATTTTTATAAATATAATTATTTTTAATTTACAAATAATTAATTATACAATTAACATTCGACTAACAAATTATAGATTTTACACAAATAATTAATAAAATAATTTTTTAAATGTGAATATAATATTTAATATTTAAAAAAAATATATTGGTAAGTAGGACACTACATGCTTGCATTATCTAAACATACCGTACCTAGGAAGAACATTAATTCAATATCTGTCATAATTACTTTTATTATAAATGGTCAAACTTATAATTTTTAATTTCATTTAATTAAATATGAAATTAAAGTTAATGCGCGCACATCCACGAATGATCACCAAAATTTCAACTCAAGACGTGGGTCCCACTTCCAATAACTCTTACCCACTGATCTCCACGTGGCAGGATGTAACACACACACACACACACACACAGAGTTCTCAGACACTTGTAACAGGGCATCACGAGCCGGCTGGACGGCGAACCCATCAACCAATTCAACCGACCCGGAAGCTATTTAATTTAACGCTAATATTTAACAATATGCTATTTAATTTATAGTTATATGAATAGATTTTAAAATTAATTCTGTAAAACACATGTAAATTGTAGAAATCGAGATTAAACAACTTAATACCAAAATTAATAGAACCTTATATTTGATTAACAAATGGACACTTGCTTAAGAACTGATTAATCCATTAAAATTGCACTAGCCTAAATTTTTCTTCAACAATTAATAATTCATGTTTAAGCATGACAAAAGAATTAAGAACGGATTAAGTTGCGTTATGTTGAACAAGAAACATGGAGATCAAGAACAGAACGTTAAAACGAGAGAGAAGAATTTGAGTAGACTAACCTGGGAAGAGAGCAGGCATGAGGCTGCCATCTCCAGAACTGGTACTCCTTATCAGGCCTGCCATGTTCTTGACATGTAAGCTGAGGCTGAATGTACGGACACTCCGATTCCTGGTAAAGCGGCCGAGTCAACTCATCCTTCACCCACCTCCCACTGAACACGTCGCACTCTTCCATGGCTTTCCCCTGCAGCCTCCCTATAGCGAACGGCAGCTTTTCTTTTTTCTTCTCTAACTCCAAAACCCCACGCCCGACTCAGTCATCAACAACTCAAGAAAACCAGAAAATTTAAAAGAAAAAAAGGAAAAAAACATGCATGACTCGATTTGTTGTTGATCAACCGGGAGGTTACTATAAATGTATATATTTATGTATATTGATACTCGATTGGGTCGATGGTATTGACTCGACGCAACTCACCGGTGGTTCGCAAGATGGGTCGACCCGAGTTGGTGCTGCTGGGCTCGAGTTGGCTGAAAATGCACATGAAATCCTCGCCGTAGAGAATGGCGACGAAGACGATGAAAGCGAGTAAGGTGAAGAGGTAAGGAGAGAGACGGGGTTTTCTTAGAAGAGGACTAGTTGCAGAAGAAGAGATTGAAGATGGCTGAAGAATCTGCTTCATGGTGTTTTTTTTTTGAAGTTATTTTCTGTTGGGTTGTTTTCTGGAGTTTGATCCAATGATTATATGACGGGGGTTATGTTAGTGTTTACGCCAAGGTTTTATGTGAAGATTTGTTTATATATATATATATATGTGTGTGTGTGTGTGTGTGTGTGTGTGTGTGTGTGTGTGTGAAGCAATTATAGCAAATTACATTACTATAATATACACAGATATGTATATGGTATCTGTATATAGGGGAGGAGAGGTGGTGAAGAATTTAATTCAACTTAAACCGTTTTTATTTTGTTGAAGATGTCAAATTGTCATATATGGTATGTCTTAATATCTACCGTTTTAAGTTTATTTATGATGCAGTTTATATATATATATATATATATATATAGTTTATTATGCATGTTTAAATTCAACATTGAAGTAATCACCTAAATTTAGTGAGTTATCATGCGATTCAGATAGTCTTACTTTGTTGGTTGGATTTAACTTAAAATGCTGATCTAATTAAGGAATTTAATTAATTGAAAAGAGATATTAGGTGGGTGTTTGGGGATAATACTGATGGATTATATGTAATTACTGTAGATATATAAACTACTACATATATAGTAATTACGGTAATAATTCGAGCATTAAGGTACATACATATGTATATGTATATTGGATTTTAAATACTTAATAACATATTCTGAAGAAGTGTAATAGGTGGTTTCATGATGCTGATGAAAAGGTGATAATTTCGCTTGGCTTCTACGTCAAGGGTTTCCATATCTATATATACAAATATGCATATCTGAAGGTCGCACGTCATTATCTTGAATTACTTTGTGGGTGGTCCATAATTACAGTAACTTATGAGAAAGATCATTTGATTGCGAAATTAAACTATGGTTTATGATAATTACTTTTATATTAAATTACTATAAGGAGTATTAGGTGAATATTTGGTAGCATTTCAGCTTCTAATTGCCAGAAATATAAGGGGGATGGGTCAACTAAAACCAAATATTAATTATCCTACCTGAAACTAAACAAAAAGATAAAAACAAAGATAAGAGATTTTTAAATATGGATTTGGATAAAACTCAAAATCAAAAATGTTTCTGGACAAATATTTGAAATTAATTGACAGAATTTTCTATTATTTGAATTGAAAATTTCTTGTAAAAAAAAAAATATATTACTTCTTGAATTTCCTTTGGTGCTATAAATTCTTAAGAATAAAGTAAATTTGATATATCTTTTTTTTTTTTTTTTTACAAGGAGAGAATTATTGAGAAAAATATATTTACAAAATGAAATAATAATAATAATAATAATAATAATTAGTAATCCCTTGAGAATCATTGTTAGGTAACAGCTTTTGTTTATTCTTCAAATAAAATCTCAGTTTTTGGTGAGTGAGTTGAAATTTTTTGAGTCCAAATGAATTGTATTGTCGAAAAACAAAATAAAAATAAAACGAGGCAGTTTAGTATCATAATCAAATTAGTTGAATCTAATCCAGATATCCAATCAGCCAAACTACATAAAGCAACAGACCAGCTAGAAAGAGAAAATTAGTATCAAATGGTATGGCATATATATAATACATATGTATACACGCATATATATGCATATATATATATATGAATGCAAGAAACTACGGTTAATTCAGGGTATGTACAAGAACCAAATCTAGTTTTAATTGGAGAACATATTCTCTCTCTCTCTCTCTCTGGCCTAAGAGGTGAAAATCACCAGTTCCGTTCAGAACTGATACACATTGAATAAAAGATAAACCAAAAATTTCCTGTGAAAACCAAATTAAACCTCACTTTCTCCTCTCTCCTACCCTCTTCTAAACCCTTCCAAACAGTCCCTTAATTAAGGTACCATCTTAGCTTCCCAGGAAAAACCTAAACCTGCTTTCATGATTTTTCTGCTCCTGTGCCTAACCCCTGACTATTTCAGCATCTTGTGTGTACATCAGGGACTGTCTGCCACACCAGCACGACTTATATGAAAAGATCGTAATTGGCTTTCGTAGCCGAATGGGTTTGGTCCACTACCCGATAATTCAGTCAAATAGCAAGACAAGTTAGAAGGACGAGATAACGATTCTATCCTGCAGTATATCGTAAGTGCTTCCTCAAATGCATACCCAACAGGCAAGTACGTGACACATTCAAATTAGCAAAGTACATTCATTACCTCAAGAACTACAAGAATGTCAATATAAAAGGAGAAAAAAAAATGGTAATACTGTTTACATTAAGCATTTTAACCAAGATTATAATCAATTAAATACAATTGAATCTTTTCGAGTGGGAAAAAAGCTTATCATTAATGGAGCAAGAAAGAAAAAAATGCATCTTTTATGCAGTGGTATGTGTCGGATAGTAACGATAACTCACCACTCACTGGATCTAAAGAATCTGCTTCGACAAAGGAATCAGGGTAAAATGAAGGTTGCGGTCCACAAAACTTACTGTTTTTTCCTCTTTCTAAAAGTTCGTACAAAAGCTGCCACTTGTCAAAACTATTTTGCGCATCAAATCTTTAACAAAGTTGTAATTGCTCAAAAGTTTACTGGAGAAGAATAATTCCGGTAACCATGTGAAGGTCCCTTAAACCTCCGCACCAAGGACACAAAACAATTCTGCAAGGAAAACAAAACACAAGTTGGACATCTACAATTTCCTATAAAGCCCTATTTGCTTGCAGTCTAATGTGGATTCTGTTCTGCACTGACATGAATAACAAGCTCACTACTTGTTTTTTAATTTTTTTTTTTTTAAAATCTTGGAAGGCACTTCCTTTTCCACATTCATCAGAATAAATATTTCAATAAAACAAGTTATTTTAAATTACTTATCAACTACAAACTAAGAGACTTCCCAAGTAGATTACATATCAACAAAGATCAAACAGACTAAGTTGTGTGTATGCATAACAAAAAATTGCCTAAAAAGGGTGCAACGGTAAGGAAGATTGTGACTGTTACATACACAATATCTCATTCCCAAAATGTTCTGCCAAGGTTAATTTTTTCCTCTAAGCATAGCATAACATATGAGAATATTAGTGGCCGTAACAAACAATATGCGAGAGAGAAAAAGAAGCTTAGTCTGTTCCTATTCATTGCACAATTTCTGAAACAAACTCCTCATATCAGGAACTGAGCTCAATGAGTACATTGCTTACCAATCCTTAGATTAGTTCCCAGCATCAGGAACACAGCTCAAACATCTTCAGAGCCAACACTAGTAAAGTCTTATTGCCATCTAAAAGAATGTTATTTCTAATAATATGCATGATGGAGGACAAAAACAGCTTGCAAACAGTACTAAGAGAAAATTTATGGAGAACCAAAATTGGAAATCTCAAATCTCAAGAGTCAAATCAATACTCAATGTTTGTATAATAATGAATAATCTACCAAATAATTACCAAGGGTACCCTTTTTATAGGCATCAAAATGCAATCAAATAAGAACTTTTTAAGGGTAATTACTACCAAAGAGAAAAACAAGCTAATTAATTGAATGCCTGTACCAAAGAATTATTAAATTGGATCCCAATTACTATGAAATAATAAACGCACACCAATAATAAGCCTATAGATACTATTTACTAAATAATACATAAACATTACAATTACAAAAATTTCCCTTAGTATTGCACTATATCCACTTTAGTGTCTTCTCATTTTGCACAAGTATAGCTGACATTTCATGCAACAACTCTAACAGAAAAATGCAAGATACCACAGCCTTATGGATGGATGTAAACAATACCTGTATTTTATGGGGCAAGCTCATCCATAAGTCCAAATTTGGAATTACCTACAGAAATGGAGATAATATAATAGAATTAAGGACCCAAAAAGAAAACATAAAGAGAGATTCAAAAGAGCAAGACAAAGCATAGCAGCCCATAATATCATAAATAATGTAAGATTTGCAATTTGAGACTCTTTTAGTCTATTATTCCCAAGAGACTGTTGGTATATAGAAAAAAAATGCTCTTTTTCTGAGTTCCAGTACATGAAAAGAAAAAGTGAAGCCAAAAGAGTAATATGGACTGGCTATATGATTAAGCAACTTTCCAACTCAGAGAAGTAAAGCTGCATTTGGCACATTTCTCATTTTACTTATGCAGTTGGTACTTTTCCCATCCAATTCATAGTTAGTATCTAGTTTTAATTTGCATAGTAGCTTTAATGTGCATAGCTACAACATAATTTATAGAGTTACAGTTACAACTGCTCTCATTTTAAAATTCTTTGACAGTTAGAATTCAACTGCTACTCTGAAAAGGCAGGAATTAAATTCTCACTACCAATGGATTTAAGATATGGTAGTGGTAACTCATTAGCAACAAACCATATTCTAATGATGTATATTAGGATTTATATAAGAAATAGAACTACGAACTAAATGAGAATGAACTAAGTAAAAATTAAGATCTAGATGTGATCAGCAAAACATGCCATGCGTGTTTAACAACCAAGCATACAAAGCAAGATAGGAATCTCCTTTTCTTTTTCCAAAAAGAAAAGAAGAAAAAAAGAAGATGAAGATAGAATCATACATCTATACCGCGAACCCCGAGGGCAAAAAATCGATAAAATGCACCCACCAGCAGATAGGCTATGAAGAGACATGCAATACTGAAATCAAGCAATCAGTCAGTCATATTATCACATCCAAACCAAAACTGTTTAGCTAATAGCTTCTTTTTGCCAAAGGTTAAATAAGATACAAGATGTTAAGCCTCACATTGCTATTAAAGTACCAAACCAGGCCCATCCACTCCCATGAACAGTAGTAACTGTGGCGCAACCAGAGGGATGTCGCAGCACTGTAGCCTGCACAAGAAGTAAAATAAAAAAAACTGGAAGTTTAAAGTACGAATCATTCATACATCATTCAAGTTCCAGGAGGGGTCACTCTGTTTGTTTTCTTCTTTATTTGCACCTCTGCTTTTTAACTTACATTTAATTTTGAATGTGTCTCACAAACAAAAAAGTTCGAGGGAAAGCTAATTTCCTTTTTGGATCTGAAAAGAATAAATTCAAGAGAGAAACAAACAAAGATACCTATCAAAAAGACATCCCAACCGTAATGAACACTTGCATTACCCAACCAAACCGTAAGTAGGACTCCAACTAGTGATAGCAGCAGAGATGGCAACAAGGCAAATAGGTTTATCAGGGACTCACAGTCCCTTGCTTTTGATTAGGTGACAGGGCTGCTATGGTGAAGTTCCGGAGCAAGCTGGCAGCCTGCTCTCGAGATTGCAGCCTTGCCAAACTATGGTGGGGCTCTTTGAAGATAATGTCTGATTTTCAAAGATAAACTCTTGGTTTCTAGATCCCTATTACAGGACAGAACTCCTAGAAACTACTATGTAACTAACTGCTCCCTATTACAGTACAGAACCCCTAGAAACTATTTTATTCTAATCTCTAAATTAAATCTAACTATAATAGTTAATAGCTAAACCTATTTCGGCCCTCAAGGAAACCTACTATGTAACTAACTGCTCCAGCAATCTTCAGCCAGCAGAGTCCAATGGGAAGTGTTCTTCCCTTTGATTTTGCTGCCATGGTCTCACCCTCATTGGTTTTTCCAGTGAACGGATCTTACTGAACCTGCTATTCTAGAGATGTAATATTTCTTCTTTCCTCAAAATGAAGCTTGATCGCAAGTACTATAGTTGGATATTTCTCGAAGCTGTCATCTGCACTTTCCCAAGAAGCATCTGCCTAGGAGAGACCCACCAAGTGCACCACAAAATATTATTGTGTCCAATGCTTATTCTCTGGTTCAAGATGCCATGAGATTGAGGAATCAGTTCCTCCTTTGTGATTAGTGGCAGAGATGACTGTGCATATTTATCACCAAGGAATTTTTTGAGACGAGATGTGGAAAACCGGGTCCAGTCAAGACTCATTAGGTAATGCTAATAGGTAGGACAGATAACCGCTTTTTTCCACAATTTCAAGGGTCCATAAAATCCAAGGGCCATCCTTTGGTAGGGGCAATAAGCCAACATTGAGAAAGTGCCTTATGTGCCACAACCACAACAAAAGCTGAGGTGCCTTCCCAAGTTCCCAATTTCCCTCTGCATTGTGTGTAATCCTTGAACAGAGAGCGCCTAGCTTTCTGGAGTCAAAGATTGGTAAAGGGTTGACTTTGCCAGGTTCTAGGGGGGCTACTCTTCTTTTTTGTCGATCGAGCCGCTCTCCCTCATTCCACTCGTCCAGCCCTCTTCATGAACTTGTACATGCCACAAAAATAGTCAACTCTATTATCAAAGAAATAAGGAAACGGGCGACGATTTGGCACCAGATATCCGGAGGTGTGGAAAGAGCAGCTGTGAGAAGCAGAAAAACCATCAAAAAATGACGATTGTTCGTGGAGCTTTCCACAGAAAGACCCCTTGGTTCTGGCAAACGGATCACAATTACAGATACCTGGGAGCATACCGATGGAATGAACGAAATACGAACAGTTAACATAATATGGTCATAGATCTTAGGTTGTAACTTGATCATGAGCAAATTTGTTGATGTTTCACCCACGAAGTATGGAAAGTGCCAAACATTGGGAACGACCCGGGGAGGAGTTAGGAACAGGAACATCCGAACATTACTTTCTTCAGGCTTTCCTACATACTTCAGCAAAGGCCTCGTGATACTAGGAATTGGTTTGATTCTCATAATCATCCCGTGAACATCATCCAGTTCTCTATTTAGGCCGAGAAGAAATTTGTACAACCTCTTCTGTCCACAATTTGCCGGTAGTGGAGCCCATCTTCAAGACAGCTCCACCTTTGTTCCTCATACAAGTCGAGCTGCTGCCAGTTCTCCCTGTTGCAGGTTGTGGAGGATACACTCCAACGCGAAAAGTTTTTGTGTGTTGTCTATCTTTGAGAAAGTTCCATGGGCAGCATCTCAGATCTCCTCTGCCGTCTTGAACAGAAGAAAATTCTTTCCTATCTCATTCGTCATTGAATTCATAAGCCAACACATGATTATACAGTCTTCAATCTTCCATACCTGAAATCTTGGGTCATTTATGGCGGTGGATCAGCGACTCCTGTGAGGTGATCCTCCTTTCCTTTCCCACAAATAAACATCAGGATGGATTGCGACCAAGGCCAGTTCAGTTTATGTCCAATTATTGTTTCCTACTGAAACTTTTTCCTTTGGATACACGTTTCCGACTTTGAACTTTGGATCTGGCTGGTCATACCATATCTTTGGCATGTGAAGAAAGCTTTAGGTTAGAAGGATTTGAGAATCATGTTCAAACACCATGAACAAAAACTGAATTTTTTATTCGTTGTTTTCTTCTAATTATTCTGCAATTTGTAGCAAAATATCCAATTGGTATCCCTCAAAATCTGAAAAATATACTCAAAAAGAATAAAAGAAAGTTTCCACTTTCATAATTCTGGCATATATTTCACTATCTATTTTTTCCCGTCTTTTCACATCAGATTATATCTTTCCTCCTAAATTCTCTTAATATTTCTACACTAGTAGATGATAATTTTGTTCATCATAATAAGTTTACTTCTAGGGGTATCTAACCAAATTAGATCCCTATTACAAGTCGAGATTCTATATCATGTTTTACTCCAATTTCCAAGCTAAATCTAATAATAATACTCAACAGCTACCTAATTCCATAATTGGTTCTTAAGGAACGCTACTACCTACCAACTCCAGCTGATCTTCAGCCAACAAAGCCCAAAAGGAAAGTGTACTTCCCTCTGTTACTGCTGTTGTTGATCCCACGCTGACAGGTTTTTCAAATGGACCTCTCTTGCGGGATCAGTTCTTCTCAAGATTTAACAATAAGTTCATGAATGATTCATGTTTGAGCCACCTCAAGTTCATTTGATATTGGTCAACTCGAACTTGAGCATGAATTCAAGCTTGAAAAAGGTTCCTTTAGCTAAATGAGCCGAACTCAAGCTTGAAGGTATTTTGTCCAAAAGTTCATGAATCATCTATTAATAATTGAAATATGTTTTGTATATTTTATATACACAATATGTCTCTAAGATTAGTATGTCTTAATTGTATAGCAAATATATCCACACATTTTTAAAATAAATCAGGTAAATTGAAAGTTAAACGTGCTCTTTATCGAGCTCGATTAGTTTTCAAGATTGAGCTCAAGCTCAAGTTCATTCAGGCTTGACTTTTTACTGAGCTTTTCTTGATCCGATCTCAAACTATAGGTTTTTAAAATGAGCTGATCTTAAGCCAAGAAAAAGGTCCAAATATAGTGCATCTGTATCTAAAACTATTTACTCTTGTGGCCCAGAAATTATTAATTATCTTTAGCAACAGTAGGAGTACCTATTATTAAAAATATGAAATCAGGGAGAATAGACGAGTTTCTGGCTACTCACATAATTGCATCTGTCCAATTTCTCCAACACAAGCGGCCCCTTTGAGGTAAACAAAATAATGAAAAGAGTATTATGTCAATGAACTAGCTATAATCTATACAAAGAAACTTAAAATTATCATTTATGATATCATATTCCAGAAAAAAAAGTTCTTCACCTTAACTCCATTTGCATCACAAATAACAGATATAGAAAGGGAACAGTTGTACTTTGAACTTGAACCTGACATCTTCACAATAACACCCTTATGGGGATTCTCTCTGTCTGTCATGTTCATGATAGGAGAGCAAGATTAATATTCTCAAAGAGAAACATGGCAAATAACAGTATCAAGAAGAAGGAACCAAGGATAAGCATGCAAATATTATTAGCATTTCCCATGCCCCATTGATGAATTACACAACTTGCATTAGTAAATCACGCAGAGAAATTATGTTGATAAAGATTTCATGTTAAGTAGAATACTATATTAATTAAAATTCTAATAGTATAATTATATCATATAATTAGAGTTCAATTAGAATAAGAATAACTATTTCATATATATCTTCTAAGTGTAAATATAAAATATAATAAATAAAATTAAAAATTTACTTTCTCCAAAATTTTAATAATATCATAACCAAAATAAGACTAATTTTAGGATTCTAATTTCAGAGGTTTTTCAAAATCTTAAAATAACAAAATAAGTTAAATTAGTACTCACCTATCAAAAAATCCAATCTGACCAACCACCCAGACGGAACCGCCGCTCCTAACACCAGATTGGAGGAATCTCTGCCGCGCGTGAGCCACACGCGCCGCCGGTAGTGGAAGCGCGTGAACCCCACGCGCCGTCAAGAATCACCTCATTTCGGCCGGAATCGTGTCGCACGATCGTCACACACCAAGATCTAGCTCCTTTTTTGGCATTTCACACGCGATCCAACACAAATCACGCGTCGAGATTTCGGATTTCACGTGGCTGCACACATTCTGCCAATCTGCTGAACCGCGCCTTCCCGGCTGTTCCGCACCCTAAGGCAACTCCTTTAGACCTCCCGCACGTCACCCCACTCCGGCCGCGCATTGAATCGTGCTGCATTGTCAGACAAACGTCTTCCAGCTTTCTGCGCACCATTCCAGCTTTCCGCACACGGGACGTCCGATCTCACCATTCTGCATGCCAAACCGACCTGTTCTGGTATTCCGCGCCTGAGCCGAGCCGTCCGTGTTCGAGTTGCTGCCAAGCAGAGCCAGATATATTTATGGGGCTTTCAGCTTTTTTTTCAGCTTTCTGGTCCTTTTTTCACTCTTTTGGTACATATTAGAAGGTTCGTCTTTCCTTCATTACAAATCAATCCCGTAAAAATTTATAAAACTAATTATTTTACTTGATCGAAATGTTATTTATTGTTCATTAAATCTAAAGGATTGCACAGTTACATTACTGATGAAGTGAAAAAACCAAATGTTAATAGTTTAGAATATAATATATGGGACTATGAAAGTTTTTTAGTAATGTCATGACTCATTAATTCCATATAACCCTATAT
>NW_019014673.1:828844-847895 GCF_000150535.2 Carica papaya
ACGGAAGTGTGATTATTGTGGCAAACCAAAACACATTAGGGAAACTTCTGGAAGTTGCTTGAAAAACCAATTAGATGTCGGGGAGGAAGAAGAGGTAGAACTACAAGAGTTCAAGCAAATTTTGTTGAAGCCAGAGAAGCACCTGATTCACCATCCATTGGAGCATTTTCCATAAAAGAAATTCAAAACTTGAAACGTCTTCTGAGTCAACTTAACTCTTCATCAATTGTTGACACATCAAATATGGTAAAATCAGGTATTGCTCATTGTATTTCCACTTTTGATAATTGGATTATAAACTCCGGAACTAACAGACACATGACAGACTCTTATAAAGAATTCTTAACCTATTTTTCTTTTACTAAATGGGATAATGTCCGTATAGCAGATGGGTCATACAACCCTATGTCATGAACAGATTTTATTAATTGTACTTCTACTATTATACTGTCTTCAGTTTTATATGTGTTTAGTTTTTCTGATAATCTTTTATCTATTAGTGATATAACTAGAGATCTCAACTGTAAAATTAAATTTTTTCTTGATCATTACATTTTTCAGGATCTTCAAACCAGGAAGAGCATTAGGACTGATAGACTTCAAGATGACTTATATGTCTTACATACACATCTAAACTTAATTGGAAATCAAGCAATCATTGGGAATAAAGAAGTCAATCTGTAAATACTACAATGGCACCAACAATTGGGTCATCTTTCCTTTTTTGTTTTAAAAAAATTATATTCTAAATTATTTAAAAGAACTTTCATAAAGTCTTTGTTTTGTGATGCATGCGAACTTGTTAAACATAAGAGTAACTCTTATCATTTAAATAATAATAGAAGTTTTGATCATTTTATTACTATTCACTCTTATGTGTGGGGATCTACTCAGAATACCTCTCTTTTTTGTCATAGATGATTTGCTACTTTTATTGATTTTTGTATTAGATTAACATGAATTTATTTGTTAAAAGTAAAAGGTGATGTATTTTCATGTTTCCAATCATTCCATAAAATGATATGTACACAGCTTGATGCTAAAGTTAAAATTCTGCGAACTGATAATGATACAAAATATATGAATAGTGGGTTTCGTGAAGTCAAATGAGATAATTCATCAGACAAGTTGTGTCTCCACCAATAAACAAAATGGAGTTGCTGAAAGAAAAAACAGACGCATACTAGAGGTAACTCGGTCACTAATGTTCACCATTAATCTACAAAGAGTTATTGGGAGATGCAGTTTCCTCAGCTGTCTATCTTATCAATAGAATGCATTTAAGGGTTTTGAATTTTAAAAGTCCTATAGAGGTTTTGTAAGGAAAAAATTTCTACATTATTCCCCCAAAAGTGTTTGAATGTATGTGCTTTCTTCATGCTAGAAATGTGGGTAAGCTAGAACCTAGAGCTCTTAAGTGTATATTTGTTGGATATTTTTCTATTTACAAAACCTACAAATGTTATCATATACTATGTACAAAATACTTTATAACTATGCATATTACCTTTAAGAAAAATGAGTATTACTTTAACTCAAACTCAACACTTCTTCAAGAAGAGAGTGAGAAGGAAGAAGTGATACCTAATTGGGTAACAATTGAGAGTCATATCCAAGAGGAGAATTCTATTGCAGAAGGTCTTAATCAAGAAGACAATATTAAACGTTTAGATAAACCAGACTTGAAAATGTATTCAATGAGAGAAATTTGAAAAAGCCATCATGCAGCCATTTCAAGATCACGAATCTTCTCTGGTTACAAAAGATACTGATGAATTATCTTTCTATTGTGATTTTTCAGATAAACCTATTGCTATTAGAAAAGAAACGAGAGCTTGCACTAAGTACCCTAAATCTAACTTTGTTTCCTATGACTCTCTATCTCCCTCCTATAGAGCGTTTGTCTTATCTGTTTTCTTTGTATCTATTCCACATGATTGAAAAGAAACTTTATGAGATCCTAAGTGCAAAAAAGTCATGATTGAAGAAATGAGAGCATTTGACAAAAAATAAAACATAGCAACTTATTTCACCTCCACAGGGAAAGAAAATAGTTGATTGCAAATGGGTGTAAAACACAAACTAGATAGATCGATCGAAAGGTACAAAACTAGATTGGTGGCTAAAGAATTTACTCAGATCTATGGGATTGATTATCAGGAGACATTTGCACCTATCGCGAAAATGAACACAATTATAATACCTTTGTCTTGGGCAACTAAGCTTGATTGGGATTTACAGCAGTTTGATGTAAAAAATGCATTCCTCCATAGAAACTTAGAGGAAAAGATATACATGAAAATTTCACATGAATTTGAAGATGAGAGAACGTAAAGAAAAGTTTGTCAATTAAAATATGGCTTACACGGATTAAAGCAGTCTCCAAGAGTATGGTTTAAACGATTTAAAAGAGTTATGATTTCTTTCGAATATCAACAAAGCAATATTGATCATACCCTGTTTATCAAATATCGTGAGGGTAAAGTCACTTTTCTCATTATTTATGTGGATGATATTGTGATGACTGAAGATGACATAAATGAGATGACTCGGTTGAAGGAACTTCTTGCTCAAGAGTTTGAAATAAAAGATTTAGAAAAATTACAATATTTCTTGAGAATTGAAGTTGTCAGATCCAATAAAATGATCTTTATTTCTCAAAAGAAGTATATCTTAAACTTACTAGAAGAGACTGTTATGATGGGTTACAAGCCGACATAATCACCTATTGAGAACAACCACAAATTGCAAGAACGTAGTAATACATCAGTTGACTTGGGAAAATACCAGAAACTAATTGAATGACTCATTTATCTCACATACCAAACATGATACAGCATATGCAGTTAGTCTTGTGAGCCAGTATATACATGATTATTATGAGACTCATTTACATGTTGTCTTCCGCATATTACGAAATCTGAAGTCTGCACCAGGAAAAAGTCTGCTCTTTTCTAAGCATGATCATCTTAAAATAGAAGTGTTTACAGATGCCGATTGGGTTGCATCCTTAGATAGTAGAAGATCAACTACAGGTTACTGCACACTTGTATGAGACAACTTAGTCACATGAAAAAATAAGAAACAAAGTGTGGTTGTCTGCTTCATTGCGGAGGCAGAATATAGAGCAATGACTCAAGGAGTATGTGAATTACTATGGTTGTAAAAACTAATGGAGTTAAAACTGCTTAAAGATGAGAAATTATCTCTGTTTTGGGACAATAAAACAGTCACTAACATTACTCATAATCCAGTTCAACATGATGGAATAAATCACATTGAGATTGATCGACATTTCATAAAAGAGAAGGTGGTTGGTTACTCTCTATGCTTATATCACGTATCTTCGAACGAGCAGGTGACTGACATTTTCACTAAAGAACTATACAACAAATCTTTTCAAAACTTGATTTGCAAGTTGGATACATGTGATATCTTTACGCCAACTTGAAGGAGAATCTTGATAAAAATTTCATGGTAAGTAAAATACTATATTAGTTAAAGTTCTAATAGTATAATTATATCTTATGATTAGAGTTCAACTATAATAGAGATAATTACTCTATATATATTTTCTAAGTGTAAACACAAAATATAAGAAATAAAATTAGAAATATATTTTCTCCAAAATCTTCAATCATCAAGAGGAAACTCCTATTACGCATATTCTAGCCAGGTTGAAATACCCCAAAATAAAAGGAAATATTAGCCTTACCAATGACATCAATTTTCGTGCTTGATACATGCCCTAAAGTTGTGCATACATCATAACCTGCAAACACCATACAAATCATTTTTTAAGCATGAAATGCTCTTCCACTTTTGTGTATTGCAATAAAGATATATGAAAAAGGAAACAAAAGACCAAGATTGGGAAAGATTTTCGTTGAAATTTAAAAGAAGATCAGTGCAAATGCACAAATTTCCAAAAATTTATCCATATGGCTTAGATATACATAAGCATATTATAAACTACACTTTCCAAAATCATTTACCTCCATTGTTGTTTGACACAAGTGCACTACATTCCATCCCGCAGCGTGATGGACCCCCACAACCCTATGATATAATGATGGAGTCAATAGAAAAGTAAGAAATTTGCGCTGACAATGAACCGAGCTAAATGTTGTCATTCTTCAGTTCACATTAAAGAAAAATATGACTCACAAAATTCCAGGAGCATTTACCATGCAGCCAACACATCTAGGTGGATCATGATTGAAAATCATTCCATCGCAAAGCTGCTCCAAAAAGTCAAATATATTCTAGGTCATTTTAACTCTCAAACTTTTATTAATCAAGTGAAGACCTCATAAATTAACCAACCAATATGTTTGAAAGTTACTCTAATAGTATCAAGTCCATATCAATATGTTTGAACTTTACATATGCCTTGCACAAACATTTTAAGTATAAAAATGGATGAACTACATATATGTAAATAAAAGTGAGCTAATGGGAAATAGATTGCATGTAAAACAGAGAAAAAATATGTAACCTGATGAAGCCAACCTGAAACCAGAGCACTGTTTCATTCCCTTGTACCTTATAAAACCTGAGGTAGTTTCACCAACAAAAGGTATCCACGTTGATCAGAACAAAATTAACGGAAGTTAAGCAAGCAATTCAGCTTTCACAAAACAACACAAGAAAAAAAGAAATAGTAGAACAAGCAACTTATCCAAATGCGATATTGCCTTACTTAACTGTTTAATTTGAAGTGGCTTCCAATATAAATAACACAATAATTAATCAATACTGCTATTACCCAAGAGAAACCCCTCCAACTATAACTGATTTGTCTAACAACAGGACCAAAAACTTCCTAAATTAAGGTCAGTAGACAAAGTTTTCTTAAAAAGAAAATTAGGAAAAGGGTCTATATTATAATTAAAAATTCGTTTTTAAAGTATTACCAAACTGGTTCCCCCAATTTTTTGGAACACTTGAAAGCCAGTAGTGGAGGAGGTGGAGGCAACCCACCACTGCCCCTCCCCCAATTAATCTTTAATTAGGGAGGGGCTGGGATCCCTCAAATACTACTCCCACCCTCTTCTAACCGTTGAAAGATATATAAATTTTCATATATGTCTTCACAATATCACAACATATTATATGCGTATATATTATATATATTCACAATAATCCTCCTCCTAGCTATGAGTGCTATATATATCTTCAGAAGAGAAAATATATTTGCCGCCCCGCTTGTGAATAATCCTGGCTCCGTACTTTTTACAGCAAGCTCTATTAGTAGAATAAATCTCACACTCAACAGAAAACCATTGAAACAAATAAGGAAATTTTCCATTATCATACGATCATTCATCAAAAACCCAAGAGAACTAAAAATAAAATAAAATAAAAGTGTAATGCGTATATTGATATTTTGGGACCAAGGAGTGCCCACCTATGTCCAAAGATTTACAAATCAATCGCAAGTGTCAATAAAGTTCCCCAAGTTCACCATTAAGTGAAGAGGATGAATAACAATATAAAGCAAAAAGCAAAAAGCAAAATAACAATAATAACGACGATAAATTTTTAAGCCAAAACTCAATCTGTTAAGAGAAATTCATAATTGATGAAGTACGAGTACGTACCCATCTTCGCTGAGTATGCCATGAGGGAATTTGGGCAGTGGAGTGGCCAAGCTAAAGTTAAAGAGCTTGTAACCGCTATCGAAACTGAGTTGGCATAAAGCAGGGTCCGAGTTAACTCGGTTCAGAGTGGTGAAGACAACGATGAGAAACCATTGCAGTAGTAAATCCCTTCCTATTCTTCCCATTTCCTCTTCCCAAAAAGATCAACCGACTTCCTCAGTTGAAAATCAAAACCCCTTTCTGATTTTCAAAGTTTAATTTTGATTTTCTGATTATTGTAAATTCATTGCTGCATTGAGATTTGAAGAAAGGTCCGTCCAAGATGGGAAATGAGGCAAGGCTGTGGGCTCTTGTGCGTACAGCCTTTACTCTGTCAGGAGCCTGGAATTTAAACTAAGGATTAATTACCAAAGCCACCACAACTATTACTTAATTGTATTTTGAGCACCTAAAGTTTGGAAAATTACTTGGGACGCCCGATTTGGCTCAGTTGAAAATTGTTATTTTTTATTTTTTTTTAATTATTTTCTTATCTTATAACAGAAGTCATACAAATTAAAACTCAAACCTTTATCAGAAGTACTAACTAGTAATAATATTTAATTTTTATAATTTATATATAAACTAAATTTTTAGTTCGTGCTATTAAATTTTAAATTTTTATTTTTAATTGAATGTATTTTATTCAGAAAGCATAATTAAATTTATTTAAATGGTACAAAATCATGTAAGATATTTTTTCTAATTGAAACTCGTTTAAAATATTTAAAGTTAATATTTTGATTAAAAATTTTATATCATATGTTTTTATTAATTGACTTTAAAATTCGAGATGTCTTATTTATTTTTTTAGCTTGTAAAATTCAATTATACAAAATTATTCGTCGAATTTATTATTTTACTATTAATTGGGTTTTTACTGTTAATTTTAACAAAAAAATTATTAAATATTTGAGGAAATGGTTAGAAAAATTCAAGGTAAATATGTAAAATTTGTTTAAATTGAAAGAACGTAAAAAAAAAAAAAAAAAAAAAAAAAAACTGAATTGATTTTTTTAAATCATTTCGACTTATTTGGTATGTTCAGTTTGATTAGTTGCAAGATTATTCGGTTTTTTTGTTAATTTTTTGGTTCTGAATTTACAAAACTAAATTAACAAAATTTGAATATGTTAATATCTTTCAAAATATTATAGCAATTTAGTTATATATAAATAATAAAAGTAAACAAAATATTAATATTATAAACATTCATTTTTGTTCAATCAAAATTGAACTGATTGGATTAAGTTTGATTAATTTAATTTTTGATTTAATCATTTATCCTTTATTTTTTAAAAAATAATAATAATAATTTCAGTGCATCAATTCTACATTCCTATACGATTTCTATCAATTTTAACATATTAAAAATTGTATAGTTCCCAATGCTATTTAATTTTAATATCATTACATCATAAACATTTCTTATATTTAAATTTAGATACATGAACCCGAATCGAGTTATAATCATTTAACGAAATACTTTTACTTTTAACACCTTTTTTTTTTATCATTGTAATAATCGTGATTGAGTTTTAAATTTGACATTTTTTTCACAATTTTATGTACAATTAATGTTAAGAATATATTTAACAGTGAAAGAGTAATGGCACAACACAATAAAATAGAATTATTATATTTATATTTGGTTTCCGAGGGACTAAAAAGAATAGTAAATTATTTTTGTTTTCAAATCATGTTTCGACAAACAGTATCATCGAGTATCATCGACAAACGGTTACAAATGAGCCCCATAATACAGAATCGTATAGTTCTAAGCATTGAGTCTGCAACGAGACTGATTTATATCCCAAACTGTGTAATGTCCCAAACCCGAGATTTAAACAATACATATTTGCGAATAACCCTGGTACAGAATAACAATGGAACCTACCCACCATTACACTCAGAAGTTTAGCTTGGTAAATACCCTCTATTTGGAAGTTGAGCATCACAAATTGGCACATACATGGGGCATAGTGGGCATTAATGCAGATAAACCTCCAAAGATAATATAGGATGACTGGCCATAGAACAAACTTACTATGACCTTCACTGGTCAAGGTCTGGTTACACATGTAAAGTACATGAATATATATAAACCAGATCGGGGGCTATTTACATGTTTTTTGGAGGTCTGGTTACTCAGCATGATTACTAGACCACTAAAATTCAACATCGTAGGTGCTTCTACAGAAGTTCGTATGAAAATAGAAGTTTAAGCATAAGCAGCAGTTCTTACTTAAAATTAACAGGCACACATGATACAAATATGAATACACAAGAAAACCAATCTACTGAATTACTGATTGTAAATAAGGTAGCAAAATGCATACAATGATATCTTTGTGATGGTAGTTTTAGACGGCTAACAGAAGAAAAACTAGCCATCAGGCGACATTTTCGCACTCAAGGCATATTTTAACTAACAAAAGCCATTAGTCGAGTACAAAAAAAAAAAAAAGAATCCTCAAAACCTTTCTGCTAGTCTAGCAGTAACTGCTCTAAGCTTAGAATATACCTTACCAGCAGGGGACCCTAAAATGAGGCTGCAAAGCGAATCCCTAGCAATTTTTATATTGGCAAAAGATCCTAATATGTGAATCTTGGTGTCTGCAATCACAATCCTTGTCTTTGTAGCATTTTCTATAGCAAACTTTGTTTTACCTCCTTTACCTGACAATCTCCCAATGGCACGAGATAAATGCTCGCCTCTAAGCGTTTTAACATCCTTGATCTCAAAAGATTCCACATATAGCTCATCCAACCGCAAGAGAGCAATTGCATCAATAACATCAAACCCTAACATAAAGGCATGCACGAAATCTGCACACTTCTGAAGGTTACTTACATCTGGTGTGTCAGATCTAGTCTTCAGTTCAACCTTCCGAGCCTTGAGATTCATACGGATGTCAACCTTCATCTGCTCATATACTGGGGTATAGATATCCATCCATGCCTTCTTGAGAGGTGAATAACGATGAGGTGGAACAGGCACCTTCCTAAATTGAACTCGACCATCAGACATTTCATGAGCCTTCAAAGGCTCAAATGTTGGCTTTGGCGGCCAAGATCCATTCTCAGTTTTGGTATCAGATGCAAGCATTTGAACCTCCATTTTGCAGTAGCTTGCAGCTCTGCAATGAAAAGAAAATAAAAATCTAAAGACCATTATTCACAGAAATCTAGATTGCCGACAAGCAGCAGAATTTTCATAGCAGTAAAAACTCATATTAACGGAATCTACCATCTCTGAAAACATCTATCAGCAATACAACAGAAAATTAAACAGGATAGTACAATCAAATGATTTCATATGAACAAAAATTTGGACAAAGTAGATTTGCACCAACGGAGCGTGGTCTTATTGCAATCATGCACCTGTGAACTTTTCATAACCATACGGAACTCAGTATTTTGTCCATGTCCCTAAAGTAATTTGTTTTAAAAAGTTCAACACAAAACATATCCATCGTACAGTAAGAACAAATTTTTAAAAAAATTAGAAGAAAAAAACTAAAAAAAATTGAAGTATAAACTACAATAAAACCAATCCTCAAAAGATAAAACTATAACATCTGGTTCCCAGCACTTATATTCTCGTTCACTTCCTAGATTTTAGTTGTTTGTAACGACCCCACTTCTCTGACGAGAATTGACACTATCACATGTACAGGGACCTAGTGCGCAACAACATAATAGAGCATTACATTACATATCCCTGGTACATGTAAACTGTAATCGAGAACCAATACATGAGGCAATGTACATAAGCTTCTATTACTAGAATTTAGTAGGAGTACTAACGAAATTAAACTATTCTGTCTACAGATCTCTGCAATTATTCGGACTTGTATATACTGATGCGCATATTTACAGTTGATATATACACCCACTCACACATCCTGAACACATGATTACGGAAATACGTACACACACATACCGACACATGCACGCACCCCATTCACACAAACAGCCATGAAAGGCCTTTCCGCACACCAACCCGCAACTGTCTATCAACTCATCACAGCACACAGGATATCAGATAATAAAAACAAACATACAAAAATCAATCGGACAACAAAAATGCACAAAACCGATTTTTAGCATCACCCTCGGCATCTCACATGGAATTTAACCAAAAATCGCAATCTAACTAGACGATTTAAAGCCCAAACTTCGATCAAACGATTACGAGGGAGGTTCGGGTATCCTTACCGGAGTCAGAAGTCGATCACGCGAACGGGAACGGCCACACACTTCTCCCCCCTCGCGCCCAGTCCTCTTCTCCTCTTCCTTGACGCGCCGAATCCCTTCTTTCTCCCCTTCTTCCTCTTCCTCTTCCTCTTCCAAATCGCAGCTTCTGTTTTTAAACCCTTTTTTTGCTTTTTTTTCCAATCAAACGGCGCCGTTTTGAGCTTCTCAAAACGACGTCGTTTAGAGTGCTTCAAAACGCCGTCTGGGCTAGGTTTTGCTTATCTGACATGGATGTTACATTTGATATACATTACACAAATATAGAATTTGACTTTTTTAATTCAATTTCCAATTTATTTGTTCTATGTACATTTTATTCTCATTTAATTATGTAAAGTTAGAATATCATGAAAACTCATCCTAATAGATACTACCCATTGAAGATAAAAGACGAACACACAAGATTAACTAATTCATTCTCAATAAACGAGAGTCTATATTTAAATTACACATTCTTTATCGTTAAGAACAAAAACTTAATCCATCTTCTAAATTTTAATATTAAATATTATAATTTATGTACAAATATTTAAAAGATAAATTTTAGAATAAAAAAAAATATCAAGAATCTCTTTTGACACTTTTTCTTTTGTTGAACTCGTTACGAACTCAAAAATTTATTAAATAAAATTAGAATACTGATTTCATGAGGTGGTAAATTTTGAAATATTACAAAAGATTATTAGAAACACTTTATAGTATATATTTAATGAAAAATAAAAAATTACTATTCAAAATGAAACTGTGACTTTCTATCATAACAAAATATGTTGAGAAAATCTAATTTAAAAAGAATGAGAGAGTAAATTATTATTTCATAAGCCTATTCAAATAAATTTTTTTGCATATCGTAAAAATACGCTGTTAGAAGAAGTTACTAAGTATGATATCAGGTAAATAATTTATTAGAAGTCATATTGTAGTAATCTTAGTGGCAAGGTAAGTAGAACTAGTTCTTACTTTTTATATTAATTGCAAGCTCCTCCTCACCAAGTTTAAGTTGTTCTTAAGACAAATTTTAGCAACAAACTGAAGAATCATTATTATTATGAAACAACTTATTGAAATAATATTACTTTATCACATGCCCTCCATAACAATTTAGGCAAAAAGAAAAACAAAGGAAAAAAAAAACGCAACCAATAACATAAAAATCTATGTTTCATCGAAGTTTAAAGATGTATTTCAAGACCTAATTGATAAAACCATCAACCAGAAACCGAAACAGTGAATTTACGAAGAAGTCGCCTGATACAAGCAACTTCCTCTCTTTTCGACTTTCCAGCTGCAGCTTAAAAGAGTGAGAGAAAATACAATGGAAGAGACATGTTTATTTGAGGGAAACGATATGGTTTCAGTTTAAGACCTGTTTCTTTAAAGGCACCAAAGAGGCTGGAGAGAAACAACGCTGTTTAGCTAAAGCCTCAAATGGGGTCGTTTTAGTATTTTCAAACTTAACAATTGGGGTACAAAAGTGTGAAATTTGTCAGAGAAAAGGCCGCCAGGGAAGCTCATGGAATCGTCGTATCCCAATAAGGCGTTAACCGAGACGCGCTTCTCCGACCTCAAGCCGCCGCTCTCCGAACCGGTACTGGAAGCACTGAGCGCAGAAGGGTTTCAGTTCTGCACGCCGGTTCAAGCTGCTACGATCCCCTTGCTATGCAGCTTCAAGGACGTAGCCGTCGATGCCGCCACCGGCTCCGGGAAAACCCTAGCCTTCGTTGTCCCCTTGGTAGAAGTCCTGCGTCGATCCTCCTCTTACCCTCCAAAGCCTCACCAGGTCCTCATTTTTCTCCTACTTTCTCTCGCTACTGTGAAAAAGTGGGAGCCTCTTAATTATATTAGCTCAAGCAAGTAGGTAATTAAGCATAGACTATGTTTAATTGATTGATTTCAAGCTCTAGCGAGAATATTTCAGTTTGATTTGTGATTTGATCGTAGTTAATTACTCTTGACTGTATCGTTAAAGCCATATATTTTTTTCTATGTTGTTTCAGTTTGATTTGAGATTTATCGTAGTTAATTACGCGTAACTATATCACTAGAGCCATCTGCTTTTTTCTTTATTAAGTTTCACGAGGATCGTCATGTTTATTTTGCTAGATTATCTAGTTGAAAACTTAGATTACTTTACCAGGTTATGGGGATTATCATCTCACCAACAAGGGAGCTATCCTCGCAAATATTCAACGTGGCCCAGCCATTTGTAGCGCCGCTGGCAAATGTGAAGGGTGTGCTGCTTGTTGGAGGTGGAGATGTGAAGACAGACATGAAGAAGATAGAGGCGGAAGGAGCTAATTTGTTGATAGGCACTCCTGGCAGATTATATGATATAATGGAGAGAATGGGTATCTTGGATTTTCGGAGTTTCGAGGTAGTTTATGGAATCCTGGTTATTTTTGTTTGGTGCATTTGAATTTTTCCTAATGAATGAATGGTTGTTAGCTTAAAGACAATGCATGGTTGTTGTGTTGACTGCAAATCTCAGTTCTTGGTTCATGATATGAATTGACAGTTTTTCTAATCTGAGTGGTGTTTGAGTCGATTTTTACAAGTAAAGTTTGATACTTGAAAAATATAAGTTTTTCATGTTATAATGATCTGATGTTATCTAGTTGAAAACTTAGATTACTTTACCAGGTTACGGGGATTATCATCTCACCAACAAGATTATCAGTTCTTAATGATCTGATACTCTATGAGTATCAATTTTTAATTATTTGATACTTTTTTTTGAAATAGTTTTTAATTATTTGATACTGTATGAGTATCAGTTTTAATGGTATAATGATTTGACGCCAGCTGCAAAACTTTGGTTCCTATGGCAAGATATTGGTATGAATCCAACTTCAAAGGTTATTAATCTCTTGATGAAGGCATATCTTGTCTGTGGTGGTGTTATTTAGTATAAAACATGATTACTTAATTCAGGGAAGTTATGAGGAACCTTTTGCCTTTTGGACTTGGGAGAATGAATGGAATGTGCACTGTGTTTGATGTTTTGCTTGGTTACAATTGTCATTAGGATTTTCATTTGTTAATGCAGATTTTGATTTTAGATGAGGCTGATAGGCTCTTAGATATGGGATTCCAGAAGCAGATAAATTACATTTTATCTCGCTTACCAAAGCTTCGTAGGACTGGTCTGTTTTCAGCTACACAAACTGAGGCTGTTGAAGAGTTATCAAAAGCAGGACTTAGAAACCCTGTAAGGGTTGAAGTTCGAGCTGAAACAAAAACAATGCATGATTCAGAATCAGCGCAACAATTAGCTTCTTCTAAAACACCTTCAGGCCTTCATCTTGAGGTATACTGTTTGTGATGCTTGAATATATTTTAGTATATATGAATACACATGATTTCCTCTATAATTCTAATTTGTTTGCAAGTTCATTTCTTTGTTTGGATCTGCAGTATTTAGAATGTGAAGCAGATAATAAACCATCTCAACTTGTTGATCTCCTTATCAAGAACAAATCTAAAAAAGTTATAGTGTAAGTTATGCACATGTGTATCTCAAACTATACTCTTTATGTAAATATTCTTTATGTAAAGATACTTCTCACTTTTGCAGATACTTCATGACATGTGCCTGTGTTGATTACTGGGGAGTTGTTCTTCCACAACTTACTATCTTGAGGGGTTTCTCCTTGATTCCTCTTCATGGGAAAATGAAGCAGGTAAGCGGCTGAAGATTAGCATACTTTTCAATTATCTGAAGGCAGTGTTTGCAGACTTATCCATGTGGATTTTCAATAGTTATGTTCTTTTATTACAACAGAAAGCAAGAGAGAAAGCACTAGCTTCATTCGCTCCACTTTCAAGTGGCATCCTTCTATGTACTGATGTTGCAGCACGTGGACTTGACATTCCAGGAGTTGACTGTATAGTGCAGGTAGCTTAGCAACTGTGGGGAATGTAAATCCCGTGGTTATTCTGATTCTATCAGTGAAAGCGAATAAAAAAGTTCTATCAGTAAATAACTGTTTTGAGTTGCTTCTGTTTTTCACTTTTTAATCTCAACAGCCAGTGCTGATGGTTCCTTTCTTTGTTGCTTTTATAGTATGATCCTCCTCAAGATCCAAATGTTTTCATTCACAGAGTTGGACGAACAGCTAGGTTAGGTAGAGAAGGAAATGCCATTATTTTTCTATTGCCAAAGGTGCAATTTTTGTCTATAGTAACTAATTGCTTGTTTGATTAAGTCCCGCACCTCTTTCTATCTTCATTGTTAAGGTCTCACTTCATATAAATTTTCAATTATGAGAATATGCTTTCTTTCATACCATCTAGGAGGAAGCTTATGTGGAATTCCTGCACATAAGAAGGGTTCATCTTCAAGAAAGAAAATGCACAGATGATGCTGTGGATGTTGTCTCTCATGTGAGCTCTCCTCTGTACACATGGTTTCTTCTTTTCTTTATCTTTTCTTGGGCCCTACAGTTTGTTTAACCCTTTCTCTTTGCTATTGATTTAAAATCATAACTTCTCCAGATTCGATCTGGTGCAAGGAAGGACCGTGATGTCATGGAAAAGGGACTGAGAGCATTTGTATCCTACATCCGTGCATATAAAGAACATCACTGCTCTTACATTTTCAGGTCTGACCGCACTTGATCTTAACTAAGAACTGTTTGATCTTCTCTGCGTTGATGTTTGAAGTGATTTTCTTTTTCACCTATCATCTTACAGGTGGAAAGAACTCGAAATTGGAAAGTTAGCCATGGGATATGGTCTTTTACAGCTTCCATCGATGCCTGAAGTAAGGAATCACTCACTTTCTACTGAGGGTTTCACTCCAGTTGAGGACATAAATTTGGCAGACATCAAGTATAAGTAAGAATTCATTAAGAGCTTAACATGCTATATAAAGTAGATAGAATCTAGGAAATGGAAGCCTCTCTCTATTTTTTTTTTCTTTATGTGGGAAAAGAAAAGATCCATAGATGCGTTCACCTATAACAATTTATATTTTGTTTCCTTGAACCAAAATCACTTCCTTTCTTCTATAGCTTCAAGATCATCTTGGTCGCCCTGAAGAAATTTCATCTTTTTTACATGTTAGATGATATGATGGTTGTGGAAGATAATGAAATTATATTTTGCTATCTTCCAATATATTAGTCTGTGCTGCTTGCTAAAAATTGTCATGATTTAGGGATAAATCCCGTGAGAAGCAAAGGAAGAAGAATTTACAAGCAAAAAAAGAAAAAGAAGAAGAAAAAAATTCCCAGAAGGTCAGCAAAACTTCAAAACAAACTCCTACTATCATGAAGAAGAAAACAGCAAAACAGAGACGTGCTGCACAAACAATAGAAGACGAAGAGGAACTGACCCGAGAATACCGGCTGCTTAAAAAGCTGAAAAAGGGAGCCATTGATGAGAGTGAATATGCAAAATTAACAGGAATCGAAGAGTTACTTTGACTTGCAAGATTTAGAGGTTGCGTATTACCAGCTGTTATTAGATTCTGAAGGCAAGAATTGAATTAGTAACCTATTTTCTGGAAACTTATCACATCCTTTGGGCTTATGGATGTTGAGAACCGGGTGTCAAGGAATCTAGCTTTAGCTAATTTGGTTGATGACCTTTGCTGGTGAAAGGAAAGTGGCACTCAGCTCAATTTTAGCTTCTGCTTTGAGACAGGGGCACCAGAAAAGCAAGTCACAGTTACTTCTCATTGATAGTAGTTTATTATGCTGATTTATTTACATGGGAAATTTTTGTTTGGTTAAGAAGAAAAGCTTTGTAGTTACTGTTGCCAAAATAGGTGCCTAGAGTTAGGTTAAATCTTTCATAGTTAAAGAGGTAGTGCAAGATAGAAATTTGACACCCTTCTTTTTTTATTATATTTTGGGTAATGGGTTTTTGGTTTTTAATGTTAGGAGTTATTTAGGTGATTAGTTCCAAAAGAATTATCGAATATTTGATTAAATGATAAATAATTAATTATTAGTTCAATATTTCATGCTTAATGAATTAAATTATTTATATCTTTAATTTTATAATTATAAATCTTACAAGAATTTGTATTTTTGTTTGTTAAATCTTAGAATTAATTTGAAATTAGGATATCAATTTAATGATTTTTTTGTGCATTTATTTTTATTTTATATAATTAAATTTTAATCTACTTTCTTCAGATTAATTTGCGATAATGTACTAAATAATTTGCCGTAGTGGTAAAATTTATAAGAATCACAAGTACCAATAAAAGTTAGAAACTTAAATATTGGCTTAATATAGAATCACTCTTCTATTTGGATCTACTCTCATCCAATCATGCTTGCTCTTTGCTCCAACCCCACAAACCCTAAACACATATCAATCGCTCAAAACACCATCATCATATCTCTCGTTGAAATGCTATTCATTATCCATACAATTCCTTTCTAGTGCAATAATAATATTTTTGACATCGTTTTCAACCAGACATTGTGGTTCGTTTTGGAGGTCGAGAGATTTATGCTTGAATTACTAAGTGAAAGTTATTGTAAAGTTGTTGTCATATATGAATTTGTTGATTCAAGTTCTTATAGAAGTCAAACTGGGCTATGTTACGTTAGTAGCTTGTTTTACCAGCGAGTCGTTCGTATAATAAATTTTATTATTCGAATTATTGATGATGTTTTTAAGGTTATTGTTAGTGAATTCGAAATATTCTTATAAACAACGATTGTTTTAATTTTATTAAGAAATCATATGTTAACAGATAAGTTTAATGTTAAAAAATAATTTACTTTCATTTTTAATTTTAACAGATAAAAGATGAATATATATAAAAAAAAAACTTAAAACTGAAGATGAATTAAATTTTTTTTTTATTAAAAGCATTATTTTATAAAAAAATAATATTTTAGATTAAAACATAAAATAATAATATTTAAATGAAAATACAAGTATCAAAATTTATTCAATGAGTAGCATATATAAATGAATTTAGTTAAACTATTTGATTGACAGATAGATGACACCAAGTTTACTCTAACTTAATTATTTAAATTTAAGTTTTTATTTAAATTCAACTTTCATTATCATTATATTATTTTAAAAAATAAGATATAAAACATATTTTTTTATTTAAATATCTAATATCATGTGTTGAATGTGCATATATTATATAATATGTAATGATTGTATCTGTTTTGATTTTATTTTGTTTAGTTTTATGATTAACTAATTTCATTTTCTGTCTAATATTTCTATGAATTTTTATATGATATTTAAATATAATTTATTTGTTTAATTTTATTCCTACATCTATTTCAAATTTTTTAAGATGGAAATATAATTCATATACTAATTTTTATATATTAGATAATTATAATTTAATAATAAAATGTAAATATATATTCAAACCCAAATACAATGGAAGTTGCATGTCCATGGCGCGGTAAGTATGGGTCAACGACTCTCTTCTCTGCATCCAAAGCTTCATCGTCACTTCTTCTCTTCTTCTACTTAAAGCTCTCTTCTTCCTCTTCTTCTCCACTTCATTTTACTCATCGTATTATCAAGTACGTGCTATCTCCTCTACATTACTCAGCTCCATAGCCATTTCGATTAAAATAAACTCCTCGCTCGCTTTCGCTTATACCCAGTGAAGAAAACAATGTCAATTCCATCCGACGATCCTCCCGCTTTCGACCCTTTAGAGCCGTCAGTTCCCATCTCTTACCCTATCAAAACCCTCGAAGAGCTCGCCTCGCGATCTTATTTCGATTCATTTCACTACCCGTTTAACAAGTCCTCCGTTCCTCTTGAAATGAACCAGTTCTTGCCAGATAGGCCGAGGATTTTGGTGTGCCACGATATGCAGGGGGGTTACGGGGACGATAAGTGGATTCAAGGTGGTCAAAACGCAAGTGGGTTTGCGCTTTGGCATTGGTATTTAATGGATGTTTTCGTCTACTTCTCCCATAGTCTGGTTACTTTGCCGCCTCCTTGTTGGACCAATACTGCTCATAGGCATGGAGTAAAGGTGTTTGTTGAAATGTTTTTTTGTTAAATTATTCTTGGATTTGCTGCTAATATTTTACTGACCGAATTTTACAAGGTGGAGATTTGAAGTCTTGGTTTGGAATTACTTAATCTTTTGTTTCAATGGAAGTTTAAAATCGGTGGATTCTAAATAGTTCTTTCAAAAGGACATTGATCATTAGGCATTTGAAGCAGAGTAGTCAAATAGCTATATGACTTTTTCTCGTTTTCTGGTTATGAAATGTAATGTAGATGAGTTGATTACTTGTTTAATTGTGGTAACTCTGGCTTTTCCAACATTTTACTTGGAGATTGGAAGTCTTGAAATGATGAACCTTAACACTGTCAATACGTGGCGTGGTGTAAGCTCAGGTAGAGCTAAAAGGGTACTTCTAGAGTCTTCAATTGTGGAATGTTTTTCACTCGTGCTATATTTTTGCCAGAAATGGACGTGTTGAAAGATTCTAATGAATGTGTACGTGGTTATGTTTGATATGTTCTCATTTTTGCTGATGAACAAGTGAAGGTATTAGGGACATTCATTACAGAGTGGGAGGAGGGAACAATTATTTGCAATACTTTACTCGAAAGTAAAGAGTCTGCACAAATGTATGCCGAGCGCTTGGCTGAGCTTGCAGTTGCTTTGGGATTTGATGGATGGCTGGTATATTTATATGAATCTGCATGGATTTTTAGTTTCTTGCATTTCCAATAGGTTTTGTCCCAGCATTTATCTTGAACCTCAGCTAGGTAGGCTCCACATGCTGTGTCCTTCATGCTTTTGGTTTTATGTAAATTAATATATAAATTGATGCTTTTTTTTTTCTCGTGAGAGGGAGAGGAGGGAAAGGAAAGAAATTTATAACAGTTATTGTTATTATTATTATGGTTTCTACAAACTATTTTTGAAGTTCAATCACAAATCCTTTTAGAATTGACATCATCATTTTTACTCACAGCTCAATTTAAAGAATAAATTGGATGCAGAGCAAGTCCCCAATTTGGGAGAATTTGTCAGTCATCTAACCAAGACCATGCATTCCTCAGTGCCTGGATCTATGGTGATCTGGTAAGTGTTATGAACTTTTACCCTTTAACATCAAATTTTCAACATTTTTCTTTGTCATTCTTGATCCTAAAAAATTATATGCTACTGGGGAAACATTTTA
>NW_019014673.1:848316-864568 GCF_000150535.2 Carica papaya
CAAAGCTAGACTGTTGCGGCTGCTTAAGATCTATGGTTTTACTGAGTCCAGTCATGAATGCAGTTTTATAGAACATTAACTTTTTCTTCTTGGGATATATTATGGATGTTCATGAGGAGTTAAGAAATGCATGGTTGTTATCATATGTGGTTACTTGATTTCATCAAGTAAATTGTCATGTTTATTAATGTGTTTAAGTTTTATGCATTCTTCTTTTCCCTCTATGTTAAAGTTCATTCTTAAGCTAGGAAATCTAAAGATTATAGGGATTTCTATTTTCTTAGTTGCTGACTACTGACTGTTTATTCATTAGACACATGTTGCACTTGATGTATTGAAGAAGGATAATGTATCAGCTGCTTTATTTGCTCCGGGATGGATCTATGAGACCGACCAACCTCCTGATTTTCAGACAGCTCAAAATAAGTATGCACTTATTTGTGATTATTTACTGAGCATTGCCTTTCTTTTTATACAGCTTCATACAATTGAAATTTTCTTACAAAATCTTTCAAGAAACAATTGTTTATCAGTCTTCCAAGCTTTGAAGTTTTCATATATTTTGTTTCCTTTTCTGTGTAATCTAAAAAAGCAGCAAATATTGGTTTTTCAAATGGCTGGCCACTTAGTGTTTTTCAGTTTTTGTAACTCTAGAAGATAATTATGCCGATTGAACAATTATTTGATGTTGTAAAATTTGCATCTAAAAGTTTTTATGATTTTCTCTAGTCACATACTGGACATCTATATTATTCTAATACAAACTAGCATTAGTTTGGCTGAGATCCCCTCCAGTAACCTGGGATCTGTAGCCCAGATGTGCACCAGATCAATCCCATCTCTGCGTGGCATAAGTCAGGGAAATCATCAATTTTCATAGTTACTAGAAGGGCCTTGGTCGGTCTGTATCTTAAATTGACAAGCATAGTGATACAAAACCTTTACTAGTGGTATATGCATTTCCATAGAGGCTAATGCTATTTTATTGTCTGTCAGAGTCTCGATACCTCTTGACTGCTCTTTTGCAGTTTATGCTGTTGCGATAGAGAAATTTATCTATTATCTAGATTTTCAGAACTCATCTTTTCCATTTTTATTTCTATCATTTGGTCGGTTGACTGCTAGTTTCTTATGACAATATGCCTCTTATCCATTTATTGCTGAAGGCTTATTCTAATAATTGATACTGTTACAACCAAAACAAAAAAAAATGAATTGATGCTGCTACCTGCAAACAACAAAGTTGTTTTTATTCTATTGGAAAAGATATAACTGCTTCTCGAGCGTAACTTTGAACTGGTTTGGGTTTTGAAGATGGTGGTCTCTTGTCGAGAAATCTTGGGGAACACTACAAACTTATCCAAAAATGCTACCATTCTACTCAAATTTTGATCAGGTGTAGTAATGTTGAATTCTTATTCCTGCCTCTGATTCAACACAGGATGCTACAATGTAGCATATTCTGCATCTTGATATTCTTATTGCTTGCCTTTTATACTATTCAGGGTCACGGTTTTCATATTTCCTCAGAGGGAAGCCAAGTGTCAGATGTGCCTTGGGATAACATTTCTTGCCAAGGCTTGCAGGTGTGTGCTGAACAGAGTTGCTCTTTATTCTGAATGTAACGATAAAAATGAATTTTAGCAGTCTTGTACTACCTGTACTCATGACTTAAACTTCCTCTGCAATGTAAGCCATTTATGTTATTAGCCAATATGCCATTGTTTTTTAATGTGCTGACCATGTTTAACCTATTCAAGTTTGTTCCTAATTCTCTAATCATGGCAGCCTTTCCTTGAGTTCAATGACAAGCCTGCTCAAGATCCCATCCAAGTCCTTGTCAAGTAAGTTTAAATTGTCTTTGAGTAGGTGATCTTTCATGACATAAGGGATGCAATACATCATATCATGATTTTTTTTCATAAACTATGTTGGAAGGAAAAAAGTTATTAGTTGATGATATGCAGTTTTAAATGTGTTTTAAATGTTTTGATTTGTCATAAAATGTTAGATTGACATCTATTCTATGTACTCTGCGGGTTAAAGGGAGGGCCATCTTATGATTGAATCTCTTTTATAAGCAAACTTTTCACTCAGATAAGCAACTAAAAAATTCACGAGTAACAGATGTTTCTTTTGGTCCATTGCATATTTTTTGTAAAATTATTTTTCTGTATTTTTCCTTTTTCTGTCTCTTACAACTTGACAATATAACAAAATGATTACTGCGAGGTTGTGCTGTTTTTTCCCTTCTATTAGGGAAGTTTGTTAGCTTTTGTCTTTTTCTTCCTTCCTTTATCTATAAAATGTTGTTGATTATCGATGAATAAAAAAAAATAGAGTGAGAAGAAAAGAGAAGTTTTTCTTATTCTCAAGTTTTTCATGGTATCAGAGCAAACCTGATCCAAATTCTTCAGCATCCCTCTTGCATTCAATAGACAATGGATGAACAGACCCCTTCTCCGCCCGAAGTTCTTTTGGGCTCTCACCTTCCGGTGCCTGACCGCCATGCTCTGGCTGATCAAGCTCCATCTTTCGTTACTGGCTATCGACTAAATGACAGTAACTATCTTCGGTGGTCGTCCTCAGTGTTGATGTTCATCCGAAAGAAATGCTGAGATGAATATCTCACTGGAGAGCTCTCACCTCCTCTCACGAACGATCCAAATGCTCGGATATGGAAAGTTGAGAACAATCTTGTTATGTCTTGGTTGGTGAACTCAATGACCACTGAGATTGGCGAAAATTTCCTCTTTTATGAGACTGCGCACGATATCTGGGTCGTAGCTCGTGAGTTCTACTCCACTTGCGACAACACTTCCGCCATCTTTGAAATTAAAGCAAACCTTCATGACCTGTGGCAAGAAGAAAAAACAGTAACTCAATATTACAATTTTCTTACTCGAAAATGCAGCAACTTGATGTTTTTGAGGAACATACTTGGAGCTACCCAGAGGATGTCAGGAGATTCTGAAGTATCGTGGAACAGAGATGAATCTTCAAGTTTGTTTTCGGACTGACCAAAAATCTCGACGAGGTAAGAGGACGCATTTTTGGAACCAAACTTCTCCCGAACATTAGAGAGGTGTTCTCGGAGGTGCGACGCGAAGAAAGCAGGAAGAAAGTGATGATGGGTGACTCGCAACTCTACCCTACCCTGCTGAAAGCATATATCTTTCACCCGAGACTGGTACTGTTCTCACAAGTCGGGTGATTAAGCAAAAGGGACGGCCATGGTGTGAATACTGTAAAAAGTCAGGACACGTTCGTGGAAGATGCTGGAAACTTCATGGGAAACCAGCTGAGAAGGAATCGGCTGAGAAGAAGAAAACACGAAAGCAGAAAATGGAGGAAATTCATCGGGGCAATTTTATCTCAACAGAGGAGGGATCCACTGCAGCAATTTCTACCGAAAGTCCCTTATTTAGTCCTGAACAAATCAGCCTCCTTCAAAAATTGTTTTCACCCAATATGGTTCTCAGTAATGTTTCTACAGCTCACAAAGGTAATTTTTCTGGTTCTCAATTTATCCACAAAAAGGGGAATACGGATTATTGAATCAGGTGCTTCTAATCATAATACTGGGGATATCTCATTATTCAAGAAATATAGTAAGTGTAGAAATAAATTCTCAATTAAAATTGCTGATGGCTCTAACTCCCAGGTCGAAGGAACATGAATAATTGTACGGACACCCAAGTTAATTTTGTACTCTGTACTATATGTTCCAAATTTGGATTACAATCTCCTGTCAGTAAGTAAATTATCACAAAACTTGAATTGTGTGGCTACATAATTCTAAACCGTGTGAATTTCAAGACTTGGACTCGGGAAAGACGGTTGGCAATGCTAGTATGGATTCGGGTCTTTATGTATTGCAAGTTGATAACTCTTTTCTTAATAGACAAACTCATCATGCAGTATGTACTAATCCTAAATCTGTAAACAATTTAAATATAGAATGCCCTATCATATTATGGCATTACCGTTTAGGACATCCTAACTTCGTGTACTTGAAAAAAATATTTCCTAGTTTGTTTCAAAATGAAAATCCAACTTCTTTTCAATGTGAAGTATGTCAGCTATGCAAATATATTCGAAATTCATTTCCCAATTCTGTTTACAAACCCACAAAACCTTTTTTGTTAATTCATAGTGATGTATGGGGTCCCTATCGGGTCACTAATATTAGCGGAATAAAATGATTTGTATCTTTTGTTGATGATCATACTAGAATTAACTGAATTTTTCTCATGAAAGAAAAATATGAAGTTGGGCAGATTTTTAAAAAATTTCACATTATGATTCAAAATTAATTTCACACCAACATCCAAATAGTGAGGTCAGATAATGGGTGTGAATACTTTGAAACCATTTTGAACCAATATTTTTTTGGCCATGACATTATCCATCAAAGTTCTTGTGTCAATACTTCACAACAAAATGGCATAACTGAAGAGAAAAATAGACACATTTTTTAAGTAGTCCGATCAATCATGTTCACTGCCCACATTCCAAAATTTCTTTGAGGAGAGGCTGTTCTCATCGCTGCATACTTGATAAACCGTATGCCCTCCCGAACTCTCTCATTTCGAACACCCTATGATATCCTCCTCAGAGTCTTTCCGCAATCTCATATTCTTCATACCCTTACCTATAACGTTTTTTATTGTTCCGCCTATGTTCATGTTCATACTCATCTCAGGGCTAAACTTGACCCACGAGCCATTAAATGTGTTTTTATTGGATACTCACCAAGTCAAAAAGGATACAAATGTTTTTGTCCCAAGACCCGTTGTTTCTACAACACTATGAATGTTATTTTATTTGAAAACCAGTCTTTTTATCCCACTATTGATATTCAGGGGGAGAATCCTAATCAAGAATATCAAATATGGAATATAAGTACACCACCTCTCACTACACCACCTCTCACTTTTTCTCCCCTCACTATTCCCGAGTCCTCATCAAATTTTTCTGAAATCAAATATCAAAGAGTCTGAAACTAAACCTATTCCTACTATCAACAAAGAGTTACGTATCTATATTAGGAAGCACAAAACTCCCGTTAATAAAGATTCGGAATTAACTACACATTGCCATGAGTCTATTCCAGTTCCAAGCAGTAAGAACACATCAGACAATGAGTTTTCAGGCACAATTTCTGATACCGTTACCACCACTGATCATGATACTGAGTTACCTATTGCTTTGCGGAAAGGAACTCGATCTTGTACTAAACACTCTATACAGGATTTTATTTCATTCGGCAATTTGTCCTTAAAGTATCATGTATATATAAGCAAACTTGATGGTAGCCCCACTGAATCTAAAACCATTCATGAAGCCCTTACATTACCAATGTGGAGAGGTGCTATTCAAGAAGAGATTAGGACTCTTGAAAAGAACAAGACTTGGAAACTGATAGAACTTCCACCGGGAAAACATAAAGTTGGGTGCAAATGGGTATTTACTGTAAAACACAATCCTGATAGAAGTGTGAATCGATACAAAGCTCGTCTAGTAGTTAAAGGCTTCACTCAGTCCTACGGGATAGATTATCAGGAGACATTCGCCCCAGTAGCTAAGCACAACACTATCCGAATATTACTCTTTTTTGCCTCTAATTTTGATTGGCCTTTCTATCAACTTGATGTAAAGAATACATTTCTCAATAGAGATTTAGAAGAAGAGGTATATATGGAAGTTCCTCCAGGTCTTGAGACCACATATAAAACTCACAAGGTATGCAAACTCAAAAAGGCACTCTATGGTCTAAAACAATCTCCGAGAGTTTGATTTAAAAGATTTACCAAAACAGTTAAACATATGGGATATGAGCAATGTCAGTCTGATCATACTTTGTTTGTCAAGAACAGTGCCTTTGGTAAGAAACCTATCATAATTGTTTATGTTGATGATATTATTTTAACAGGTGATAACATAGAGGAAATTCAAAAATTCAAAAGTTTTCTTGCCACGAAATTTGAGATAAAAGATCTTGAAGCACTTAGGTATTTTCTGGGAATGGAATTTGTTCGTTCTAAAAAGGGGATATCTGTGTCACAAAGGAAATATGTTCTTGACCTGCTAAAAGAAACAGAGATGCTTGGGTGTAAACCAGCAGAAACTCTCATGGAAACAAGTACAAAAGTTGGATTTAAAAAGGGCAAGCCGGTTGATAAAGAAAGATATCAGAGACTTGTGGGCAAACTTATATATCTTGCTCATACTAAACCTGACATCAACTTTGCTGTAAGTACTGCAAGTCAATTCATGAACCAACCTACTGATATTCATATGAATATGGTATATAAGATTTTAAGATACCTTAAGAAAACTCCAGAACAAGGATTATTTTTGCAAAAAACAATTAACAGGAATACTGAAATCTACACAGATACTGATTGGGCGGGTTCTATAACTGAAAGAAGATCTACATCTGGGTACTATACTTACGTTTGGGGAAATTTATTCACTTGGCAGAGTAAGAAACAATCTGTTGTGTCACGAAGGAGCGCAGAAGCTGAATTTCAGTCACTTGCTCATGTAATATGTGAGAGAATTTGGTTAAAAAGAGTTATAATGGAAATGAAATTCTTGGTTGCTACTCCAATGAAAGTATGGTGCGATAATAAAGCAACAATCAGCATAGCTAAAAATTCGGTATATCATTATCGAACTAAACACGTGGAAATAGATATGCACTTCATCAGGGAGAAGATTGAAGATCAGACCATTACAATACTCCACGTTCCTACTAATAACCAAACTGCAGATATTTTAATAAAAACACTTTCCAAAGAACTTTTCAACGAATTAATATCCAATCTAGTTTTACTAAATATTTATGTAACCTAAATTGAAGGGGAGTGTATAATTATTTTTTTGTATTTTTCTTTTTTCTATCTCTTACAACCTGGCAATATAACAAAATAGTTACTGTCAGGTTGTGCTGTTTTTTCCCTTCTACTAGAAAAGTTTGTTAGCTTTTGTCTTTTTTTTCCTTCCTTTATTTATAAAATGTTGCTGATTATCGATAAATAAAAAAAAATAGAGTGAGAAGAAAAAAGAAGTTTTTCTTATTCTCAAGTTCTTTATTTTTCATCTTCTTCATGACATTAGACAGAATATACTATCCATTCCTTCAGCATGATTGGAACAACGCATTGTTTCTTTGGAGAAGTATTATTTTAGTTATTATAATCTAATCATAGTAAAAGAACACATTATGCCTTCACGATCGTAGTTTGAAGGAGGCATCTTATAGTGGAGGAGGAAATATCACATTTAAAGGAACTCTTGAAGACGCCGATTTCACAACAAGACTTTTTAAGGGAGAGCTTAAGTTGGGGGACTCACCCATTTACTTAACCTATTCTGTAAGTTCTTATTTATGGTTTTAAGTTTTTAAAAGCATTTTACTTTCATAAAATATTACTAATAAGAGTTTAACTATGGAGGATACCAGTTGCGAATTTTAAGAAGATTAGCACGTTATAGGATAACATCCACAGAGTGACAGAGAGACCCAAACTAATAAGCAACACTTTTCTTGCATATTCCTGTCCTTATTGTATCTGGCTTCATCCTTTTTAACCAAGAACTATTTAACTAATGCAGGTGAAGTCGGAGGGTAATTCTCAACTGGGTCTTCTTCTTCAGTTCTCTTCTAGCATGAATGAAAGAAAGTCGGTAGTTGTGGCATACAAGGAAACGAAGCTGTTCTCCGGAAAATTCAGTGATGTGATTGTGCCACTTCAAGTTGAATCTCCAGATATGGCTGCAGGATGGGTTGTACTAGAGAGTAGCATTGCAATGATTGGATACACACTAACTGAAATCCATGCTCTGTGCTACAAGCCCAAGACTGACCTACATAGGTTCATATTAGAATCCAGTTCCCATCCAGCAGGATACTTTGCCGTGCTTGGCAATCTTAAAATTAAAACTTTGGAGCAGAACTCCAGGGAAATAGATTTTCCTCCATCGTCTTCTTGGCTTGTTGAGTATCAGTATCTTAAATGGTCTTCAGATCCTCAGGGTTCAAGGATCATTAGTTTTAAGTTAACTTGGAAGCTAAAAGTTGGCAATGATTCTTTGTTCTCAAAATACAATATTTATGTTGAGAAACTAGCACAGGGAAGCTCTAGAAAACAAGGAGAAAAGCTGACAAGGAGGCAGGAGTATCTCGGAGTCTCACAAGTGGAAGCGTATTATGTTTCTGACCTGAAAATTCCTACTGGTACTAACAGTCTTAAATTCTTTATCCAAGCCTGTACTGTTGACGGTTCTTATCAGAAGCTAGATGATTCTCCATCTCTTCAACTTGAAGTCGAAGGTCAGTGATGTGAACTGCCTTCAGATTTCTTATGAATTCTTCGATGAGAATTTCTGCTTTTCGTCTGACTATAGTTGTATCATGTTACAATGGAAATAAACAAGCAGATGTGCTTTGTATTGAGCAGTAGCAGCTCCTTCTATCTTCTGCAGTTCAATCTGAAAAAATGGAAATAAATAGTAGTTTATTATGCATTTATCTTGGATATGCTGATGATGTTTTCCCTACTGCATATCTTTCAAGTTATATGTTGTCACAATTAGTTATCTGAAAATGCCCAATTTCTCTGAGAATATTATCAACATTTTTAGTATGGTCCATGTAAAGCTTCTCCGTTTATAAGTTACAGAACAGGAATTACCACTTTGTGCTGCATGCCTAGACAATGTATTCACATTGTCAGAAATCCGTGCAGTATATTACAGTCCTAAGCCTGTCAAACCTGTGGATTAGAATCCAGTTGCTGTAGACAGAGTGTTTTATTTCACTTGACCATATTACAATCTGAACTTTTGAGGAAAATAATTCCTACTTAGTCAGGTAGATTCAAGGTAAAAAGAGGATAGATTCAAATATAAAAAGTTACAATTCAATTCTATAGACAAGGATATTATAGCAGTCAAGTAAAAGATCGGATAGAAGTTAAACAAGAATTGAACCCAAATTAGCTGCGAAGTGTTAAATAAAAATAGAAGGATGGAAATGATTCTTTGTTCTCAAAATATAATATTTATGCTGAGAAACTTGCAGAACAAGGCTTTATAAACAGGAGAAAAGCTAACAAGGTTGCAGGAGTTTCTTGAAGTTACTTAAGTCGAAGCCTAGTATGTTTCTGTACTAGTTATTCCCTTTGACACTAATACTCTCGAACTTCATTATTCAAGTCTGTGCAGTTGATGGCTCTTTCCTTCTATGCATATCTTACCATGATAAATCGCATGAGCATAATATCATATATTTCCTTCTATGCATGTCTGATATCTCCTATACCATATTTGTCTAAGTTTTTTGTTGTTATTAGAAGACATCTGAAATTGCATACATTGAACTGTCCCCATTTTCTGAGTAGAATAGTATTAATGTTAAAGCTATGGATTGTATAATCTGATCTTGCACTATTGAATCATGAGGTTGTGAAATGCAAATAGACTTCTCTTGGAATTATTTGCAGGCCTGTGGGCACCACAATTAGAAAATAGAATGATTCAAGCACCCATTTGCAGACATGTGAAAAATGAGAAAAGTTTTGTTCAAAAATTCTAACCAAATGTGTATGATGTCTTTTAAAATATTTTATGTCTACCTTGCAGATGAACTATGCAGACATATCAGAAATGACGCAAATATTTTCAGGTTTAACAATTCAAACTAATTGTGCGCACCTCGGGAAGTTTCTTTTCAGGAGCTTCCATGTTTTTCTTTGACATCTTTTGATTTTACTGACATTTAGTTCCTAGAAGGTAAGATTTAGCATAGTAGTAGAGGAGCAGTCAAAATGAAGTTAAGAGGGAAGGGTAAAGTGTGATTTTTGCAGTCTACACCAGAGTTAGTTCCTCCTCAGAATGCTATCCTCAAAATATATTTCATGATTATAATTGGTGACTCATTGATTTTTATTAGGGGTTCAAGCCAATCTGTATCCAACTTGAGCTTAAGTTTTTCTGGGACAATTCTTTGCAGCCCAAAAAACAAAATTATGAAGAACTTTGTGCTAAAGTATTTGAATTTATCCAGAGAATATCCTATGAGTTCATTAAAATTAAATATCTTTTTTGCAATTCATAAAGTTTATGTATTTATAATGTTCTTGACGTTAATACCCAACACGAAGTTATTAGTACTTTTAACAATAAGAGTAGTACTTCTATTATTTATGCATGCTAAGATTAATACCATAATCAGAAATCGAATAAAGCTAATGTAGTATTAAGGAAAGAGGGTCCATAAATTCGATTATATATATTCACTATAGAGTGATTTTTTAGTTATCTTTTACCATAAAACTCGCACAAATCAAGTGGTCATTTTTTGGCATGGAAGCAAAGTGACAAACCTAGAAAAATCCATTACCCATTTCACTTTGGACAATTAGATCGAAGGAAAAAGAAACTTGAAGAAGAACCATTAAAATGAGGGAATGATATTTGAACTCTAAACCTTTGTTTGGAAGTATTCATGTCCTCCTCGAGCCCTCAAACGAGAAAACATCCTTGATCCCACTATCCCTTTCTTGTCTCCAAAAGAACCCATTCAAACTTTATAACCATATATACATACATATATATATATATATAGAGAGAGAGAGAGATATATACCTTTGTCTTGTTATATGACTTTTTACATTACTTTAATTATAATAATATATATTGTTTTGTTTATTTATGGTTATTCAATTTTTATTTTTTACTTAAAACTCGATTATATATCACCTAATACTCTCTAATCCCACTATGAAAGTTTCATGTACTTGGCCAAATTCAGTCATTTTCTATATTGAAATTCTAATAAATTAAGTTCACAAATCCATGACTAGTCTTTAGTAGGAATTCAATAAACTTGTAATTAACTCATAAAATTTATCTGTTCAAATTTGAGTTAGATTATTACTGTTATATGTAGAATTTTAAATATCGATAATTTATTTATAGATCTTCGATCTATTCATAGATTTTTTGTTGTTGTAATTATGTTAGTATCACAAATTTCCTTTATAGAGAATTTATGTGGGTCTTTGTAATAAAATCTTTTTGTTTATAGGATGTTATACCCCTTTCTTATTAAATATTTTTTTTAACAAATAAACTTTAATTAAGTTCATAATTTACTTGGATTTTGATCCAAAATTTGACCCATCATCATACAAGATATGTTAGAAGCTTTACAATCATTTAAAATTATTTTTAACTTTACAGTAGAAGTTACTGTAAATTTAAAACATAGCATGTATTGAAGAAGACAAGGCAGCAAAAGTAATTGATTTGAAAAGTTTGTTAAAAAATATCAAGCATTATCTTAGTGGAAATTCCATTAATAATTAATAATACAAATTAATTTTACTAATTAATCAAACTAGCCAGCTACCTACACTATTAATTTGCAATTAGAAAATTATAATTATGATTATTATAAAGGCACAAGAGTAGCCTATACAAAAGGCTGAATTTGATAGGATGCAAAGAAAAGTTTCATGTTTGACTTGGGAATTTATTTAATTAAAGATTCTTTATGACCTTATTTTATTTTATTTTTAATTTTTTCTTTTTAAAAATTTATTTTAAAATATGATTTTCATTCTACATGTAATTGAAGGGAGCGATGGATTAAGTAATAATTTAACCTTTTTCTTTATAAAGTTTAATAGTTAATAAAAAGGTCAAATATAAATACAACTAAATAGTAAAATTTATTTAATAATTGTTAGTCTAGTTTGTAAAAAGACATATTTTTTTAATTTTAATTATCTGAGTTTGAATTCACAAAAACTGTCTGAAAATATTTTAAATTTAATTTTTTTTAAAAAAATAAACTTTTACCAAATAAATTATATCATTATTATATATATATATATGTGCGCACACACACACACACATGTATCATAATTTTGCACTTCTCATGCACAGCCCTCCACGTGAACCGACTCATCTGGAAGAAGATGATATTTGATCTAAAGAGACATTGGTATATGCCAAAGTTTATTATTAAATCTTTTATTGATTATGATTTTTAGTAGTAATTTTCTTCCTACCTAATTTAATTAATTAAGAGACACAGAAGTGGAACTGACTATATATATATATATATGTATATGTATATATTGAGTCATACGCACAAATGATCAGTGATGTATTTTGTGATCGTTCCGACATATATATATATATATATTATCCTCATATTTAAGTACAATTAATTCAATCGAAGCTTAATTTATAATTATATGAAATATTTGAGTAATAACAAATAAAAATGAATCAGAAAATCTAATGATATCACATGCTAGAGTTGACCCCATCAACTATCTTATACCGTCGTTTAGCATCTAATGATACACGACAACCCTCGATGTGTCTATTAATTTTTCATTAGCTTATACATATAGATGTACGTATATATGTGGGTGTCTGTAATATTTAATGATTCGTATAATTTATAATATATACATATATAATTAAGAGGAGGTAATGGAGGATTTAAAAAGAAGGGTAACTAATTTTAATTTTTTATTAAGAAACCAAGTCATGTACTCCAAAAAGTGACTCTCTCTTGAGAGAGTCTTGAATTACAACATTGCCAGCAGGAGAGGCAAAATTGTAGTACTGATGATGATGATGATGATGATCAAGAAGAAAAGACTTGTCATCACGATGATCATGATCAATCTGAGAGGGAGTCTGCGTGATAGTATTGATTGGGTCTTGGTGCATCTGGATGCAGAGGATCTCAGCCTGAGCAACAGCAAGTTGCATTTGAAGCTGAGAAACCTGGTTTTGCAGATAAGAAATGGCTCCCACACAGCCGTAAACTGGGTCTCTCATTCTCGCATTTGCTTCGTACACCAAACTGCTCACTGCGTCCCCTCTCTGCTCCACCGGAAGCTCCTGCTTTAATGCATATACATCATAAATATATACGTCGTATGTACCTATATATAGCACTACCATGCATGACCCATCTGTATCTCTCTGTTTATGTTTGTATATACGTATCAAGAGCAAAAAGGGTACACGCACACACCCACACATATATATACAGGTTAGTCATTCACCTTTAATACATATCCATCATATATACATATATATAGAACTATCATGCATGATCTGTCTGTATATGTGTGTATGTGTGTTTGTGTACACGTATCAAGAAAAAAAAAAAGGGGGTAGCATAGCAAAGCAAGCAGATAACATATATGTAAATATACATATATACACATATACATATAGAGGTGGGAGGGGGACCTGCAACATTTTGCTGACATTGCTGGCGCCGAAGACCTTGTGGACAATGGCAAACTTGTGGGGGTCATCAGCAGGGAAGTAAGGAGCGAAGATACAGTCCTTGACGCAACGACGTCGTAGGAGCTTGCAGGAAGCGCATGGCGAATTTCCGCCCATTTTCCCGAGTAGAAAAAAAAAAAGAAGACGAAGAAGAAGAGAAAGAAAACAGAGAAAAGCTTTTTGAAGTTGAAGAGAATGAGATAAGAGTTTGTACTGTATTTATACTGCCAACCACATAATGAAACGTGTGTGTGATCAGTAGTGACGCCTAATTATTATTATTTATTTAATAAATAGGAAAAAGAATGAATTACAATAAAATTTAAGATATATTATTTTATTTTTTTTTATTTTATTGTAAAATTTGTAATTTTTTAAATTAAATTTTTTGGGACTTTGAGGTCAAATGTACCTCCAAAATAGAACCATAATTTTTATGAATTTCATTGAGATTAACAAAATTCAGAGAGGAATCAGAAGTTTGGACGATTATCAAAAACAGTGTTATATATATGGAGCAGATTAAGTGGTGTATTAATTTAATAATTTAGTTTTAAGTAACTCCAGTCAAACAAGTCTGTTTTAATCAATTGGGTGAAAGACACCATCAATCTTCGTGATTAGATACCAATACTATAAATTTATTATAATTAAAAATAAAAATATCAATAAAATTTTTTTTTTTTCAAATAAGATAAACTTAAATATTACACATCTTAAACTAGAAAATTCTAATAATATCAGTCTTTATAATTTCAATGAACTCTGTAAAAGGAAAATACTGATAGTATAAATTAGAAGCAGGTTGGAATTAACATTTATAGAAATTGATTTTCTGTTTAAAATTTCATTAAGGATTTGAACTTCAATAATATTATACATCTCTAAAATATAGTGGCAAGCGCCCAATATTCAAACTAACTTTAGTTCATCTAGTAATCTTTAAAGTTCAGCCTAGAGGACGGAACAAATACCAATCTAGAGGAAGAAAACTTCATCTTTAAAATTTATTTAACCATATATTAATCATCTAAATTGCAATTAAATTATTGTTATATATTAAATATTTAAGATGTAAAGAGCAAAATAAGTTTAAACCAAAGTCTCTCTTTTGGACATATATATATATATATCTTTATACTCACACATAAATACTCAATTTCTTAAAAAATAATATATATATATATATGTATATATACAAACATATAGATTTAAATAAATGGGAGTTAGATTAATTATAGAATTAGCATATAGCTTCATTGAGCCCATGACCAAGTAAAAATCAGCTAGTAATAGTTGACCGCCGCAAAACCGTGTTATGTATTATGTATGGTACATAATTTAAGGCTGTATTTTTACCAATTATGTTTTATTTATTATTTATGGATTTTTCAAATGCTCAAGTAATTATATATATATATATATAAAAGAAATGGTGTACTAAAATTAAAAATAATAAATAATAGAAGTGAGTGAACTCTATGCCTATAGCCCATATTTTAACTAGGTTTCGTTTTTTTTTTTTAAAAAAAAAGTAAATATCAAACTTATTAGTTCAATGAATCTCTCAATATTTTCATCAATAAAAAACAATTAGTATACTAATAAAACCATATTCTAAAAGTTAAAATTCTTATATTTTATTTTAAAATTACAAATTCATATTTTATAAGAACATATCTCATTAAAAATATAAAATTTATTATTTTATTGATTTATAATGATCAATTATATTATAATATTTAATTAAATAAAATTAATAATTTAAGCCACTAGTATTAATAGGGTTACTTTGATCAATTGAGTTACAAATTTATTTTTATTTATGAATAAAAGAAACATTTTATAAAAGTTAAATTTTTTTAATGAAATAGTTATAATCTGTTAAAAATTAAGTTAAAAAAATATAATTAACAAAAGTGTTTCTTCGTAGCTCAATGTAATTTGAATCGAATAATTATAATATTCTTCAAAACTATGAATTTGACCGTCTTTCTCTCTTATTTTTTATAAGAGACTACCAATTCCTACAAAATTAAAGATTGTGTGGACTTTTTTTTTTGATATTATGTTATAATTTTTTAAAATAAAAAATGTAATCATAATTATATAAAAAAAATTATAAACTCTTATGAAATTTACTCTTCAAATAATTAATTAATATTCAAGAAATTAATTTTAAAAACTAAGTATTGAATGTAGCAATAGCCAAGAGACCTTGAAAAAGGCTCAAGTACGTGAATGTTTGTTTCGACCAAATTCAAATACAAACATTCACGTGAACGCACCCAAAAACAATCTCAAACAAATACATGCATTAATTATCCACCCACCTAAATTAATCCTAATTAATATTTAAATGAACCAATGATCATAAAAATATGTGACGTATTTATTAATTTATAATAATAAAATTCCAAACAATATATATTGGTCACATAGTTAGGTAATATCAACTTGGGGTGCTAACTAAATATTATTTAAAAATAAATGATTTTTTTGCGACAAAAACATAATAATTTGATTATAATTATAATTATAATTACAAAATAATGAATTTATAATTATAATATTAATTACAAAATTACACTATTTATTATTATTATTATTATTTGTGTGGGTTGGTTCATTATCTAGATATTTTGGCAACTTTGAATTAATTAATTAGACAAAATGAATTATCTTAATCTACAATATGGATACTCCGTATCAAGGCAATTCCAATAATTAATTAATTAATAATAATGAGAATAATGTAATACATGTATATATATATATATATATATTATGCACCAATCGATTTTCTCGAATTTTTTTGGTTCACTTTGAATATTCAATATGTGAGTGGAGACTGATCTCGTGAGCTTAGACTCACTTCAATCGTTTTCACTCATTACTCAACTATATCAACTTGGATAAA
>NW_019014673.1:878026-897425 GCF_000150535.2 Carica papaya
TGATGAAAACATTTGGCTTCTGAGGACTTAGGTTGACCAGCAAATGTTTGTGCATTCTGATTCATGACTTGCTTCTCATTATTTTAACTAAACCAGGTGGCTGCAAAGAACAATGACGTGCAGTTGACAGATTTTATCGAAAGTGAGTTTTTGAACGAACAGGTATGGAGTCATTTCCTTTCTTTGTGGTCAAGATGGTGGGAATTTTATGCATCATCATGTTTAATCTTGGTATTCTAATTGTTATTATTCTAGGTGGAAGCCATCAAGAAAATATCAGAGTATGTTGCTCAGCTAAGAAGAGTGGGCAAAGGACATGGTAAGCATTCAAAACGAATTTTTGTTCGATTAACTTGGTTTGTTCTACTCCATTTCTTGAGGTGATTTCTGGTCTAAATGATCGTTTTGGAATTTCAGGTGTCTGGCACTTTGATCAGATGCTTCTCCAAGAGGGAGCAGAAGTTGTTGCTTGATGATGATGCCCTAGTTAAGATCCAGAGGGAGGAGGAAAGTGCTGCTGTCTCACAGGGGTACTTTTATGTGCTCTTCTAATAATAGTTAGCTTTTAGAATTTTTGTCCAGAGTGTTGGTGACGGGATATGTTTTAGTTGCTTGTTTTAGTTGTTATGGCTGTAAGCTTGATGACAAACACATGGAGGATTGCTCTTTTAGAGGGATTCTTCTTCTATGCCAGTAGGGAGAAAAAGAGATTTGTGATAATCACCTTTTACATAATTCAAGATATTTGGAAATAGCTGGTTCATATTGCATTGCTCGTCGATACTCTTACAGTGGACCACTAATATAAGGATATATAGATCAAACAAAGAAAACTTTCATGTAATCATTTGTAGATTGATGTATAAAATCTGGCTCGTGGGCCTAGTTGGGGCTTCTCAAGAATTGCCCCCACAATTTGCTAGAGCTCATACGGGGTGGTAATATGAAATTAAATATTTAAATATAAGTTAAAGAGAATATAAATTGTTATGTAAATTATAAACAATTCAATATTGTTTGGAGAGAAAGATGTTTAGCATGAGCTTGCACTAACGTAGGTTCACGTAACCGGCATTTTACAAGCTGCTCTTCATGAATGAAAGGAGATTTGATTTATATTACGTTGTCTTAAAATTGTTCATAAAAAATTCAATTACTTGAAGAATCATGTGAGGCTATGACATGATTTGCATTATGAGTGACGTCGGCCCGTCTAATTAGATTCGAACTGGTTGGGCTTCATCCAAAATCGAATGGATTTCAAATGGAATTTAATTGAGGAAACTTTTTTTGGCGGATTGGTCTTTGTTCCACCCAGGTCAGGCAGATTCGGGTATGCCTAAGTCTGTTCATTATACTACCTATGAACAAAAAAAAGCCCGCCCCGCGGACGCGACAGAGATCGATCCTTCCCAATTTTTTTGAGCCGTGTAGGTTTAAAAGAACCAAGAGAACGGATTGAACTGGTAGAAACGGACTGGAACCCGAACAGCAAGAAGGCAACCAACAAAAAAATTGCCCACGTGGCGTTATTTGATTGGTTGGATGTCATCATCTTGTACTGTGCGTGAAAACGACGTCGTAGCTTTAGTCACCATCTTGGTCCTCGAATCAATGCACGACCAGTCACTTCATCCCTCTACACAGGCTAAATCCGTTGCAGTATAAATAAATCATAATTTCTAGACCGTGGTATAATCTCATGGCCTGTACAATTGTTATTGTTCACATAGAACAGAATTAGTGCTTCCTTTCCTTTTCCAGCTTAAGTTCATTCGTTAATTTAAAGAGGAAGATCGAGAGATTGAAGAATGAAAAAGGTTATGCGTATGTCTCCGATTCTAATCTTCTTCTTCTTCTTGTCTCCTATGTTAATGCAATCAAGAGCCGATCAAGACTTCGATGTTCGCCAACACCTATCAACTGTCTCAAGGTTCGCCGTTTTACTTTCTGCTCATGATCATATAGATATAATTGCGATTTTGTGCGTGAGTCTTTTTCTCTCCATCTAATCGGGGTTTGGGTTTAGCTTTTTCTGGTTTCGATTCTTTTGCCTTAGTTAATTTCATAATTAGCGCATCTAACGATCTGCTCGTAAGCGAATGTTACGTGCTTCAACACAGAGAGAACCAGATACTTCGGTTTTCGTCGTTGTTGAAAATTGAGGAAGGAAAGGGGATGTAAAATTCTGAATTGTCTTTTGGTTGTTCCGGTTCTGTTGTGCTAGTTAATTTTATCATTCGTGTTTAGCGATCTAGTGATGCTGGCTTTTAGGTGTGTCAGTATAGTGAGAACCGGGTACTTTGGTTTTCGTCCTCTGTTTGGTTGCCCTGATAATAGAGGGAAAAAAAAATTGGGATAACATTTTGAATTGTACACATTCGTTTCTTCTTTCTATCATAAAAATGGAATTTCCGTTTGAATAGATCCTAAGACATTCATTAATTGCTTAGTATTGTTGTTATGGAGAAGAAATGAGCTCATAGCTATTTTACTAATTGTTCTTGATTTTGGAATATTTTCCGTGCAGATATGGTGTAATGAAAAATGTTGCTCCCAGTTCCTTTATACCATCTAAAATTCCGGATGGGTGTAATCCTATCCACTTAAACCTTATTGTAAGTTTTATTGGCCGTTTTTTTCCTGATGTTTCAGTTTGATGGTTTGCCTTTTTTAATTGGATAATATCTAGTCTTGGTTTCTATTGCATGAGATTTCTTTATAGTTTAGTTGAGAAAGAATGCATTATTTATTGGGTGATGGAATATGCATGCAAATGGAAAATCTTGTTTTTGGCCTTTGACTTTGATGGTTTAAATTGTTAAGTTTGACGAAAACCATTTGCAAAATTTTAGTGCATAAGACATGCTTATAGCTTATTAGAGAATGAATGAATTTTATTAGATGATGGATGAGTAAGCAAATTGTGTTCGTATTGATATGTTGGTTGGGCTATCTGTTAGTTTTATTTCTACTGCATGCATGAAGCACTACATACATGTCTTTTTATTTTTCTGACTATCTATTATAGAAATTCATCATGGTCGTACAATTGGACCTAAGAAAAAATATGTTGATTGTGAGTGTTACTGTCTTTAACTTATTGTATTTAAGTTTGTTATGGAAATTCCATGTCTTATGTTATATTAACTTATCACTTTACCTTTTGTTTTCCCATTACTGGTTATCCTCTATTAAAAGTATCATTTGTTAACATGATAATTTTTATTTCAAGAAAAGGTATCATTTATGTTACTCTTGCAATGCCGTGCTAGTGTAATTATTAAGATGATGCTATCTTGTGTTATTGTAAGCCTTTAATGGAAACAACCCGATAGTAATTCTGTATCACAGGCAAGACATGGCACTCGTTCTCCAACCAAAAAAAGGATGAGAGAGTTAGAGAGATTGGCTCTTCATATAAAAGAACTGATTAGAGATGTGGAAAAGAAGAGATCGTCTTTGGAAAAACTTCCTGCTTGGTTAAGGGAATGGGAATCTCCATGGAAAGGAAAATTGAAGGGTGGGGAATTGGTTAGCAAAGGGGAAGAGGAGCTCTATCAACTTGGGAAAAGGATCAGAGAACGATTTCCTGGTCTGTTTAGTGACGAATACCACCCAGATGTTTATCCCATAAAGGCTACACAGGTTAGCTATATCTAACACTCGCTTGCTTTTGGTGTTGAGTGCCTTGCATACAGTACCTATGTCTACCTATTTTCTTAGGGTCCTTATCTCATTGTGATCTTTCTTTCTTAATCTACTAACACATCTCTCTCTTTTCTGATGAGATAGGTTCCTCGGGCATCTGCTAGTGCTGTGGCATTTGGTATGGGGCTGTTTAGTGAGAGAGGAGGTCTAGGGCCGGGAAAGCATCGGGCTTTTGCTGTTACAAGTGAAAGCCGTGCAAGTGATATAAAACTGAGGTTTTTTGATTGTTGTGAAAGCTACAAGGTATGAGTTTTGCTGGACAGACTCAAATCCTTTTTTTGATATCCAACATGGAATCTATTAGATGTTGAAAGAAAGTTAAGAAGAGAAATTTAGACATGTGCAGAGGGATCTTTAGTCAAGATACTAGTGTGCAGTTTCTTTTTCTTCCACTGCTTGTCTAGTTGCTTTGTTTTTCATCAATATTTTATATGGACGCAGTCGTTTAGGAAGAATCACGAGCCTGCAGTTGATAAGCTTAAGGAACCTATCCTGGATGAAATAACATCAGCATTAACCAAAAAATTTCAGCTGAACTTCACAAGACAGGATACTTCTTCTCTATGGTTTTTATGCAAACAGGTGATTGTTGTCTGCAGTTCTGGAATATCTATTAGGAAACAGATTCTATTGTCTCATGAGTATAAAACTAATTTTCTTCTACTTGCTTAGTTGAGGCATACCTGTTTTACTACAATTCTTCATTTTGCAGGAAGCATCCTTATTGGATATTACTGATCAAGCTTGTGGGCTCTTCAGTCCTGATGAGGTGCAGGCGGTCTATATTATCCAGCATTGTTTTGCATAGTTTATGTTTCCATCATTGTATGTTGCTGTGCATGAAATTCTTAACTTGTAAATGACATGTGATCTTACTAATTTTTTTTTTTGCACATTAATAATTTTGTTTACCTATTTCTACCTCAAACTCAGAAACTTCTGTTAGATTGTTTGTGGTTGAATCACGAGTATCTCAAGAATATTTCTTTCCTATGATTTTCATTGGTAATAGTGTTTTGTTGTGTCCTTTTTATGCTTTATACTAATTGTTTTGCATGATATGCTTGCATATTAAGGTTGCTTTGCTGGAGTGGGCAGATGACTTGGAGGTGTTTATACTAAAGGGTTATGGTACATCACTAAACTACAGAATGGGAGTGCCACTTCTTAAAGATGTTATACAATCAATGGAAGAAGCAATCAAGGCTAAAGAAGGTACTGGAAAATTGTATAAACTTTTAGTGCTCTGGTCCTTATTTCTCATTCTTGCATTCCGCAATTCGTCTATCTCGCTTGCTACATTGTTAATCTTTTTCTGACAAAAGACCTGATGAAGGGTTCTATGTCGTACTGCCTTCTAAATATTTTTGGAATTTTCATCTTGTTGTAGTGTTGGTAACTATCTGGGGCGTGGCACCAACTATTGCTGGCAGCCTTGTTCTTTTAGGGATGTAGTTGTTGCAAATATTTTCTACCTTGTTGCTATTGGTGTTCAAGATTTTCCATATATATGTCCCAAGTGCTTCCAAATATGATCTGAATCAAGCATCCATTTCTTTTTGGACCCATAAGTATTGCTATTATTTCGGAGAGCTATTGGAAATTCGAGTTATTTTTTAGTCATAGATGAAGTATTTTTGCATGTCTGGGTTTTGGGAGCAGGAGAGAGAGAAAAGTAAAAGATCTTGTTCACCAGGACTAGCAGTTTGGTTCACCAGAAGATGGATCCAGTTGCTGATATTTATTTCTTCCTCTTATTTTTGTAGAAAATCTTGTTCCTGGAAGTTATGAGAAGGCGAGGCTTAGGTTTGCACATGCAGAAACTGTGGTTCCATTTTCGTGTCTTCTTGGTCTTTTCCTTGAAGGATCTGGTGAGTGCCTTGGCTTTTAAATTGCCTTCAATGATGTGTATGTGTGTGTATATGAAAGTGGTGAGTGCCTTGGCTTTTAAATTGCCTTCAGAGATGTGTTGCTTGCATGTGTGTATATTTTAAGTATTCCATACCAAAACATATTGAATTGGGTATGAGCTTCTGCTAGAATTTGTTTCTTAATGAGTTCTCAAATATTTCAGAATTCCAAAGAATACAGAAGGAACAACCTCTGGAACTCCCTCCAAAGCCTCCCAAGAAAAGAAATTGGAGGGGCAGCACTGTGGCACCTTTTGGTGGGAATAACATGCTGGTTCTATACAGTTGCCCAGCTAATTCTTCAAGTGAGTACTTCGTGCAAGTTCTGCACAATGAACATCCCATCCCAGTGCCGGTAAGCTCTGACTGTTGTTTTTTATTTATGATTATTAAAAATATGAAATTTGCTTTAAAGTTTTAATAAACTAAAATATGCGTGCACTCCTTTCATCTTTTATAAATTTCACTACTTTTCAACTGCTTTAGGATTTGATCGATCATAATTGTGCCTGCCCTTTATTGGTGTTTATTAGTTCCATCTTTTCCTTAACAGGGCTGTAATCAAAGTGATATTTGTCCTTTCGAAGTTTTCAAGGTACCACAGCATCTACATCCAGTTTATACATAGATGATAGCTTGTTCTATTCCTCTCACCGTATGACTTCCTTTTGATCCCTTCAGGAAAGAATAGCAACTCCTCACATGAGGCATGACTACAATACACTCTGCAGTATTAAGCCTGAAGAACAAAAACAGAAACCTGTGATCAGTAAGTTATCACCACTGTTCCGTTGGTTCTTCCCGACCTGGAATGATGATTCTCCAGTGCAAAAAGCTGAATTATAGTTTACTTTCACAAAGGTGAGGAAATAATTCTTACTTATTGGCACTTGATGCAAATTTCAGCCACAACCAGGGCCTCCTCCTAGCTGAGTGCATTTCAACTGATCCTACCTACTGCTAATACTATATGGATACCGTTCTCTCACCACACAATTACTGTTTCTGTTTCCTGAGCTATTGCACAAGTCTGTATGGGATATTCGCGGCATTTTTTCAATTTTTAAGTCTTTTAAGTCCTTGTTGGTACTTTTGTCAAGCCTGTTCTCTATCAATAGTCCCATCACTTACTCTTACCTCCTACATAAGTCCGCTGCCTTCCTGGATGGATGTTCTCATAGAGATACTTGGCAGATTTTGGAATCTAGGGCTTAAGATATGATCTTCACTTTTTTAGGTAGGTTCCTTCCATTGTAGGTTTGTACTAGTTTCTTGAAAATAAAATAATTTTGGTTCATCAATCACCATTATTTTCTTAAGCACTTTTTGCTGAAACAGCCTCAAATAAGCACAAAATGTCAAGTACTAGTCAAAATGAGAATATGGTTTAATTTTTATGTATTGTTGCTAATTTCATTTGTTACAGACAGGTAGTTCTTTCATAAACATAGATATCATAGAATATAATCTATCCATATCCTCGTATTTTCGCTCTCCTTATCTATACTTTACAGAGTTGCTGCATGTCATCACAAAATGAGGGCATTCATGGCTTCATATACTGATAAGGTGGAGGAATCATCTTTCTTCCCTGACAACCTGCAAAGAAACCAATTTGTGATTAATAGGAGCAGAAAAGGCCCGAGAAAATTCCTAATGTTAAAAGTAGCATTGAATTAGTATGTGGCATTATACCTATGAGACATCATAAAATATCTCCTACTTAGGCTGGTCAGCTAGGAATGCCAATGTTTTGAAAAGCACTATATTGTGGGAAGAAACTAGATCTTGGTTTTCGGTAAATAGTAGATTGGAGCCCATGACAGTGAGTTTAGGGACAAAAGAGAATTTTCAACTTACCTGCAAAGCCTCGGACCTCAAGCTCACGCCACTCTTGAACCATTGCACAGCAAAAACACACGAGATGTGTTAAGAAATCATCGCATACCCCTCCCTGCAAAACCAATTAAACTGAAATTACCGTGCTCTACTCTTGAACCATTTTACTGTAATGGTGGCTAGACTTCATCTCTTTACTACTTTTTTTTTTTCCTTTTAAATTTAAGAATTATATGTTATGAAACTATACTTAAATAGTTGTTCAACTATTAGCAACAAAGTGACTGCAGTAAGAAATTTGAGAAGAAGATACTTCTATGTTAAAATTTTTTCGCAGTTTTGTCCTCACGCAGCAAGAATAACAGCAACATCCACAGAGGAGAGAGTAGGCCATTAGGTCGTTGATTGCTTTCTCACGAGCTGTACTTACAAATGGGAAGAAAATCATCAACAGACAATAGTTACCAACTTGCATTATGTATGTGTCCGTGTTAGTATTTTTATTTATTTATTTAGAAATTCATAAATTTTAATAATTAATTAGCATATTTATACTAATAAGAACACAATCAATATTCTAATAGGAAAACAATATAATCAAAGGATGATGAATTTAAAACTCACAATTTTTTTAAAAGAAGAAGTTGAGATATCAACCATTTAGGTAAAGGATGATGTTCATATCTATACATGTTTTTATGACAGCTCCATTCGAAATGTTCAACATTAATCTTACATATTTTTCCTCCCGAGACCGCATTTGCTATCCTCGAAAATATTCCACAGGGATAAATGCAGGCCTTCAAGCCTGAAGGGAGAAAATCAAGATACAGAGATGAGTTAAATCTTATAGTTTATTATACAAAGAAATCCAAATAATTTAAAATTAAACCCACATAGTCAATGGTTAATTTTATTAATATTTTTGAGTTTCCTTCCTAATTATAAGAAACTCCACAAGAAACTTACTCAAACAAGGCTCCCTGCAACAATCGAAAAGATCAACCTGCCATTCACTTAGACCTTGATCCTCGTCAGGTTTTAACCCAAGTGCTCCACGGCTGGCTTTTGCATTAGACATATACCTGTTCATTGATTAACTAAAGCATATAACTTATTTTTTAATTTATTAATTCCAATTAAAATTTCATTTGACTTGTTAATAATACTTACCCCGAAATGACATATGTTGGTTCATTGACAAGAAGCTTGTTCACCTTCTTCCCCGGTAGCACATTCACAACATTTTCAGTCACATCAATAAGATGTTCGATGATACGGCATTGCTTGGTGTCGTTTAGGGTTCTAGATCTTTGCAGCTCGACATGGAGCTTCTCTTTCTCTTCTTGGAGAGCCTGGTAGAACCCTAATTCAGGATATTTACAGGAGAGTGACTTCTCTAAAATGGCGGCGTCCTTCTTTGTTCTGTCTGGTTTTAATATCACGCTCTGTGCTTCTACATCTTTTCCATCAAGACTGTATTCTCTTTGATCCTCTTCTATTACTTTCAGACCTTCCTTCATATTCTGTTAATTAGGCACTACACTATGTTAGTTAGATCCTTGAAAACAATACAACTAATTAGGCTATGTTTAAAGTATATTTAAAACTTTAATATAATTTCTTTATAAATTTCCTTAAATTAGTTTAACTAAGACATAAATTTTATAAGAAGTCAGAAAGGAAAAAATACGATATCATAGAGAATTATAACAATTTATTTCAGATTTATCAGTTTTTTTTTTTATATACAAATCAGATTCTTAATTTATTATAACTACTTTAATTAAAAGAATTTATATATCATAGAATATTTACTTTTTCTATACATCATAACTAGGTGAAACGAAATTTAAGTTAATTATTTAGTGAATTGATCATTATGTGTGGATTATAACTAATCCATTAATTGGGTGCTTGATCTTGGCACCGACAATATTTTCAATAATTCGCTGTTGTACTCAGGCTATCCAGAATAGTAGTAAGAATCTACGCTGTTCTTATTGCACGGTGGGCCACTTCTACGATGTTTATCGTATCTAACAATTCCCTTCGGATATTATTTTCTGTTAGGACCAAAGCAAAACAAAAATTTTCACGTTGAATATCGAGCACGATTGAATTCACTTTTTCAAAAACGTCAAACTGTTTTTGTTGCAGAAATGTCAAATCTAATAGCTGTCTTCCAATTTTGAATCCAGATGTAAATTTCAAAATTAAATGTCATAATTATCTGCAGGTAAGTGTGTGTATATATAGGTATACGTATATATTTGCAGTTAAAAGGAAGAAGAGAGTACTTAGTAGTGCCTAACGACTTGACCATACATATACACGAATAGTGAGATATATATATATATATATATATATATATATGATAGTGCTCGATACAACGCACCTGCAGGCAGAATTCATGTACAAGCGAGATCAACGGTACGAGCCTAAGGTACCGGTCAATCTCGTCCTGAACCTGACGGAACTGATACACTACGCTCCATCCCATGGCAAGCATGTAGAGGCAGCTCTTCTCTCTGCAACTCTTAACCAGCTCCAACGCTCTCTTCAACGCCTCTTCCATTCCATCCAACGGCTCTCGAATCGCCGGCAGAGCCATCAGGTCCGTCGATTTCAGTTGCTCCAGCAAGTTTCCTATCACCTTCACGTGTTCCGCAAGCTGCTCGCAATTCCTGCGATGCATCGTAGCATTCCTCGCCGACGATACGATCAGGCTGATCAGCCCTAGCGCCTCCACCCCCGACGCCGCTGCAATACTCGCCATACTAATGCGACGTACTGGAAATAATTAACTCGAGAGAGAGAGAGACTATTTGTGCGCGCTTAAAATTTTTTCCGGGCAAAGAAGGACAGGATGTGTGGATTGATGTAATAATTATCGAATTAATGAAGATTGCTAATTTATTGGTTTCTCGACGCACCGTTAATATAAAAATTATATAACTTAAAAGAGAAAATGTAAAATAATTAGAATATAATTTTATTTTTACTAACAGTATAGATAATATATGCTTAATAAAAACATACTTATAAACTGAAAAATTACTGAAACAAATATTATATATATATATAGATATATATATTCTTATCCGTAGGTATGCATTATCAAAATTCCTTCTTGCTTAAGTTCAAAAAGAAAAAGTTGCAAAATGGTTTCTTTCTATCATCAAAACTCTTTCGCTTTAAATGTTTTGATATTTGTTCCGAAAGTACTTATTTAGCCTTGTTATGACTCACTCCAACTTTAACACATCTATAAAAAAAAAAAAAGATAGTCTTATTATAAATCTATATTTTATAATTTTAATGGTTAAACTACAATTAGTTTAAATATTAAAATCTAACAATTGAAAAAAATAATATTTATAATTAATTTTGTGAGCTTTAGTCTATCACTATTTCTTCCTCTAAAACTATATATTGCATCTTAATAACTTTTCACAGGAAAACAATATTTCTGAATCTTTTGTTTTTTGCTAAAGAATTCAGCTTCCAGATTAGTTAACATGGCGTTGAAAAGAAACAGAAGAGGCCTGACTACACGGTGAGACCTCTCTATAAATATTTATGGTTACCTTGATAACAATTAAGTCGATATGTCCGAGTGGTTAAGGAGACAGACTCGAAATCTGTTGGGCTTTGCCTGCGCAGGTTCGAATCCTGCTGTCGACGTGGTTTTCTCTTCTCCTTTTTCTCTTTTGCTGCTTGAGCCTTCTCGATACCTTCAAAACAAAGTCGAATCTGTTAGGCTTTCCCGCGCAGGTCCTGCCTTCAACGTTTCGTTTTTCCATTTTGGATTAACTGCTTCTTTTTCGGTTACTAAAATATGGAAATTTATTCAGTCAAATAAACAAATTCCCTTTCTCGCAAATTCAGTGATCTACACGAACCAAATTCAAAACTTTCCATGTTTAACGACACGGGATCTTCGTCTTGACAAAAATGAATTGATGTTATTCCTTGTTTTTCGGTTAAAATATTATGGAAATTTAATCTGTCGAATAAACGTTTCTCCTTAATTCATTGTATCTAAGCAAACGCATTTCAAATCCTACTTTCCATGTTTAACGACATTTCAGATCTGACGGGATCATCGTCTTGACAAAGATTAACTAAGGTTAGCCAAATGGGAGTCTGGACTTTTACAGAGGGGTAAAATCTAAACCTGACTTCAGACCGATTCTTTTCTCCGCCAACTAACAAAGTGGAAATCAGCGTCTATTCGTCCTCTGGGCCATTACTAGCATTGACGAGAATGGCTAGAACAGAACCAGAGCTTAGCTTAGCTTTGCTTCCTTTACGGTGAGCTCCTCTTTGCTTCCACTAGACTACTAGACGTGTTATCTACTCTGCTTACTCGAATTTGACCCTTCCCATTTTCCATTTTTAGTCTCCTCTCTCTTACAACATCATACTTCACCATATCATCATCGTCATCATCATCCCTTTCTTTATAGATTTGAACACAATCTACAAAACTCAGTCGCAGAAACCTGCAAAAATGTCAGTCCGAAGCGTCTTCACCGAGAGAAAGCTCCCCTTCGTTTTCGCGCTCTCGGGCTTACTCCTTTTCGCCGTCGTTATTCTCATCACGATCAACACCTCTACTACCCGCCTCTCTTTCATCTCATCTCTCTCCGACCTCCAACGATATTATTCTTCTTCAGCCCTTGAACCACCACCACCACCACAGCCACGGCCGCCTCTTCCTCAAAACGTCACCGTTTTCTCTCCCGGATCTCGGAACGACGCCTTGTCGTTTGAGAAAATTCCTACACTTATAAATGCTCATGACGACGCTGGCGATGACGGGGAAGCTGACCTCGATGATGGGAATGGTGGGTTGAGCGTGAAGTGGGAGAGGTGTAAAGGGACGGTGGCGGTGGATATTATACCGTGTTTGGATAACATGCTGGCAATCAAGAGGCTCAAATCTAGAAGACATATGGAGCATAGAGAGAGGCATTGCCCAAAGCCGACTCCCAAGTGCTTGGTGCCTTTGCCTAAATGGTATAAGATCCCCCTTCCGTGGCCTAAGAGCAGGGACATGGTGAGACTGATACTTTTTGGGTAAGATTTATTTCTGTTTTTTTTTTTTTTTCCTGTTGAAATCTTTTACTGCTACTTAGTTTCATACGTTAACGCCATTGTCTCATGCGTTCAAAGCTTGTTTCATTTATTGGTATGCTTGGTTCTCTGTCGTCAGTGTTGGTTATATCGCCATTTTTATGATTTTCAATACAGAGGAAGAACCAGAGTCTTACTCTGTTTTCTGAGGTGTGAAAACCTCAGTTAGTTTGACATAGTAATATTAACAAATTTTTAGCTACCTATAAACACTTTTTGTTGTCTTGTTAAAATATTGTTTTATGATTTAATTTGTTGGACTGCTTTGATGGCATGATTATGATTTCTTTGTTTATCTTTTTCAAAAAATATAGATTTGGTATGATAACGTTCCCCACCCAAAGCTTGTTGAGTACAAGAAAGACCAGAACTGGGTTCGCAAGTCTGGTCAGTATTTGGTATTTCCTGGAGGAGGAACTCAGTTTAAAGATGGAGTTACCAATTACATCGACTTTTTACAAAAGGTAATTAAGATGCAATTTCCTCTGATCTTCCGCTGAAAATCTTTGTTCCGATTTGAGTATATTAAATAATAAAGTTGAACCGGTTTAAACTTAATTTAGTAGGAAACAATGTGTGCCCTGATCACTGGCATTCCAAACCTTATGCTGAATTTACTTTTAAATTAAAACTTGGGGCAATATATTCAAACTCTATACCATGTATTGAGTATTTGAAAAACAGAAAAGTCCTATCAATTGCTTGTATTAATAGGACCTTTTATTTTTGCTAACTTTTCCATTCTGTTTTCTGTTTTATTGTTTCGCTAACCCAGACATTACCAGTAATTAAATGGGGAAAGAACATTAGAGTTGTTCTAGATGTTGGTTGTGGTGTTGCTAGCTTTGGTGGGTATTTGATGGAGAGAGGTGTAATCACAATGTCATTTGCCCCAAAAGATGAACATGAAGCTCAGATACAGTTTGCCTTAGAGCGTGGATTACCTGCTACTCTAGCTGTGATTGGAACACAGAAGCTGACATTTCCTAGTAATGCTTATGATTTGATTCATTGTTCACGTTGCAGAGTTCACTGGGATGCAAATGGTACTCCAGTTATCTTTCTCAGAATGGACTAATAGAATTCTTAGCAAAGATTTGCAGTCTGAATTCTGTATTGTACTTTTGATTTATTTTCAATATATTCTAATCTTTCTTCCAACATTTGAGGAAAAAGTTTGGGTGAAAAATGCAGGTGGGAAACCACTTTTGGAGCTCAACAGGCTTCTTAGGCCAGGAGGTTTCTTCGTATGGTCTGCTACACCAGTTTATCAACATGATGAAAGACATCGTAATGTTTGGAATTGTTAGTGAAGATCACCCTGCCTCTACTTTTCCTTTTATCAAACTTCATATACAATTTTTTGCTTCCATTAATTCACCCAGATGACTTTTTTTTTTGGGTGAACTCTTCCGGATGAGTTAAGCACTTCATAGCTCATAGTCTCACTAATTGATTTATTGTGCCGGTAGAATTTATAGGTTTGCAATGCAGCTTTAGAGTTTCCGTTAATCAAAATTGGATGTTTCCGTTTCATCTGTCTTGCAGCCATGGTATCTCTTACGAAATCAATGTGCTGGAAGGCAGTTGCCAAGACTAGATTTGGAAGAGTCGGGTTTGTAATATATCAGAAGCCAGACTCGAATTCCTGCTATGAAGAACATGAAGACAACAACATACCTTTGTGTGATGAGGAAGATAATCAGAATCCTTCCTGGTAATCTTTTGGAAACTGGAACCTATCATCTCCATTCCATGTGGACTAACACACACTTCCATTAGTATTCATAAGCTTCAACATCAAACCAAGCAACATTTATGTGACATTGTGCTCTAATAGTGTTGATTCAGATTTAACTATCTAAACTCTAAGGTTGGATTTGGTTAAATACTTATTAAATTCTAATCAATCTCTACTTTTACTTATATTGCACTAATATGAAAATTAGCATAAGAAATTATGTAGAAGTTAAAGGGGGATTGAACCAAACGCAACATAAATATGCTGAAATTGCTTTTTATATGTTTTTTGTGAGATAGGTATGTTCCTCTAAGTGGCTGTCTTTCCAGACTTCCAGTTGATAGCAAGGGCAAGTTCCGAAACTGGCCATTGCCATGGCCTCAAAGGCTCAGAAACAAACCTCTAAGCCTTTCAACCAATGCGGAGGAACTGTTCTATGAAGATACCAAACATTGGGCGGCACTTGTTTTGGACATTTATCTTGATAGACTCGCTATAAACTGGTCGAAGGTTCGAAATGTAATGGACATGAATGCTGGTTATGGAGGGTAAGAAATAGAGTTGCAAATTTCTTACACAAAGCAGTCTTCTTTTGGCCATTTTATACCTAGTTATCAGTTTTTAACTGCTTCTTGGCTCTGCTGCTATGGCTTTTTAAACTGAATAATAGGCTTGTTCTTTACAGCTTTGCTGCGGCACTTATTGATCTGCCTCTCTGGGTTATGAATGTCATCCCCATTGATTCACAAGACACACTCTCCATCATTTTTGACAGAGGGTTGATTGGAATCTATCACGACTGGTGTGAGTCTTTCAGTACTTACCCGCGATCATATGATCTACTACATTCAAGTTTTCTCTTCAGTAACCTTACCCAAAGGTACCTTTTCATTATAGCTTCTGTTAAATTGATAAATTTGTGAATAAATTATAATGAAGACTTTCGTATAATTATAGTTACATTTGGACTCATACTTTTTAAAAATAAGTAACACACTCAAGGACTTCCATACAATATAACAAAAAATTTCTGATGAAATGATTCCCAAAGCTTGTGTTTTAGAGCTAATAATACTTCTGCCTTTTGATTTACACATTGGTTTCCCATTTTAGATGTGACATAATAGACGTAGTTGTGGAGATCGATCGGATGGTGAGACCAGGAGGATATTTTTTGGTTCAAGACACCATGGAAATGTTCAAGAAGCTTAATCCAGTTCTCCGCTCGCTTCACTGGTCGACGAAACTTTACCAGCACCAGTTTCTGGTCGGTCAGAAGAGTTTCTGGCGTCCATAGCTTTGCATAGAAGGCTAAAGCCAAGGCCATGGAAGGAGAGTGCCAATCATCTGATCACTAGCCCCAGCAAACTTGGTCTGAGTAACAATTCATTTTACATGTTTTGGGTTCATATTTTTCTTTTTATGTTTTTGAAAATTTATTGAATAGTTTCCATGTGTAAAATGGGTTAAAGAATTTCCAATTTTCTGATTAATCACTGTAACTTTTTTAGCTTAAATAATCCCTACCAATTTCTTATAATTACATGTAATTATCATGTTTAATGAACTTTGAACACAGACTATGAAAAGAGAACATACGCATCAAAAGTGATTAGGCAGAGTTGACAAGGTTGTTATTTATTATTATAGATTAATATTCAATTTAACATAAATTATTAAAAAATTAAAATAATTTGAATTGGTCTTACTTAAAAAAAATAATTTATTTTAAATTCAATCTAATTTAAATATACTGAAAATAAATAATTATTCCTTTTTGTAATTTAAAAGTAAAAATAAATATAAATATAATTGAAAAATGTAAACTTTAAATAAGGTCAAAAAAACAAAAAAAAACTCTTACCTTTCCTTCAAAAGAATGTTTTTTTTTTTTTGGTTCTAATCGTAATGTAACTACTTTTTAAAACTTACCATCCTTTTTAACCACATCTATCTCTTTCTCTCTCAAAATCTGTAGCTCACTGAATCTTTGACAAGCTCCTTCACTAGTCTGCTGACAGGGAACCTCCCACTATCAATCTCTGCTAGAACAGGACCATGGCCGCGGTATCCGTACACAACGTCGTCGTTTCCGGTCTCTCAGCACTGCTCATATTCGTTACTATTTTCCTCTTCACCAACAACTACGCCAAATCGCCTGACTTCTCCATCTCCAACGATCTGCAACCGACACCCACGATCCAAAATCCTGAAAACGCCACCATTGGAACCCCGGTTGTTTCAGTACAAGACGACGCCGTTTCCGCGTTATTTCCTAGCAACGAAAGCTCGGTTGACGATGCGAGCTTCCAATGGGAATTGTGCCAAGCGCCAGCGAATGTTGATTACATACCCTGTTTGGATAACTATGAGGCGATCAAAGCGTTGAAGTCAAGACGGCATATGGAGCACAGAGAGAGGCATTGTCCGAAGCCAAGTCCGCGGTGTCTGCTGCCTTTGCCAAAAGGGTATAAGATGCCGGTTCCTTGGCCGAAGAGCAGGGACATGGTGAGGCTGATAGGTTTTGGTAAGATTTGTTTATAGTTGTTTATTGGATTCTTTGTCTAATTTACTTTTCAGTTTTTAGAGTACGAGCTGAATCAGTTAGGAAGAATTGTTTAATGGGTTGCCCTTTCCGTAAGCAAGGCTGAGAATGCAAATGGAGCCGATTGGTGCCTTATTTGGCCTTTTATTTAATTTAAAAGAGAGAAGTCTCCTTTAGGCTTGCAGTAGTTAATTGGATCTGGGTATATAGTCAAAATCGAGTCAAACATAACCTAATAGTATCTTAGAAATTCAGTGAAGTGGATGCTTATTAGCTACCATATAATGTGACTACAAAATGCGTTGGTATATTCCGTTGCTTACAATTTCTGTAATGTTGAATTGCCAAATTGGGGTTGTTATATAGTTTAAACCAAAATGGGAACACTGCATTAAGACTCTACTTTCTAGAAACAGTGCTCAAAACCCAATGTTTTTTGCTATCTATGGACAAACCAAGGAAATGCCAAAGACAAAATTGTATTGATCTGTACTAGCTTAGCCTATTAACTGCACTTAGCAGGGATTGTTGGTGCTCCTCTTCCTCTCTAAGAGGAAGAGGGTTTGAGCTCTCTGGTTCGCATATTGGGTATACTCATTATTTAGGGTTCATAATGTGTGCATCTTATAATGGACTCAGAACTGAAAAAGGGTAATTCTTATTTTTCTGTCAAGTAGATGTTCATGTTTGGGCATTGCTTTCTTTATTTTCATCANNNTTTATAGAGAAGGTATGAAGCAGATATGCAAGCGTAAATATCTTTTTTAAATATTACATCCGTGCAATACTGTTGAAAAACTTTTCAACTTTCAGTTGTTCTTTTAATTTGGTGTACACTTTCTTTAGGACAATGTGGTACATCGTTGTTCAGCATTAAGCTGCATAATGACTTCCTCATTGAGTGCTGTCCTTATTTTACTTTCTTTTCTGCTTCAGACTTTACCAGTTCTTCAATGGGGGAAGCACATTAGAGTTATTCTGGATGTTGGCTGTGGTGTTGCGAGCTTTGGTGGTTATTTGTTGGACAAAAATGTAATTACCATGTCATTTGCCCCAAAGGATGAACATGAAGCTCAGATACAGTTTGCTCTGGAGCGAGGAATTCCTGCTACACTTTCTGTGATCGGCACACAAAAGCTTACATTTCCAAGTAATGCATATGATTTAATTCACTGTGCAAGATGCAGAGTTCACTGGGACGCAGATGGTATTTTGCATAAACTCTTTTGTTTGGTTTGAAGTCCTTTTTTCCGTTATGCGATTCTTTTACTTACGTTGATTTTCTCTCTACTACCCAAATAAGAATTCTTCTTTTGATAATGTTGTTTTTTCTTGAAAATGGCAGGGGGAAAGCCGCTGTCGGAGCTGAACAGAATTCTTCGGCCAGGAGGTTTTTTTGTATGGTCTGCCACGCCAGTTTACAGAGATGATGAAAGGGATCGTAATATTTGGAATGGTTTGTAAGCATTTCCGTTTCCTTCTGAGTACCCCTCCCCTCCCTCCTCTCCCCTCCTATTTATAATACTTGCCCTGTGATATCCTATTATTGGAGAATCATCATTCCCAGGAATATATTCATTACAGAACCTTGCATATGTGAGCTTGATCTAAGTTGGATCTTCATATTCCATTTTTCTTGCAGCTATGGTAACTTTAACTGAAGCCATGTGCTGGAAGGTTGTGGCTAAGACTTCTGATCTGTCAGGAATTGGTCTTGTAATCTATCAGAAGCCAGACTCGTATTCCTGCTATAATAAACGCAAAGAAGATAATCCACCTTTATGTGATCAGAAAGATGACCACAACAGTTCTTGGTAATCTTTTAATGTCTTATCTCCATCTTGGCAGTATAGAAGTACACCCCTGCACATGCAAAAGGAGACTATAGAACCCATATATCAGCCAGGATCCATCTCAATCACATAGTATGCCTACATTACCGTTCTGCCTATTAATAATTTGCATTTTTACAACGTAGGTATGAACCTCTTAGCACATGTCTTTCCAGACTTCCGGTTGATAACAACGGTAACTTGTATCAATGGCCCTCTTCCTGGCCTGAGAGACTCAGCAGTAAACCTCCAAGTCTCCCAACTGAACCAGATGCTGAAGAAATATTCTCCGAGGACACCAAACATTGGTCTGCGCTTGTGTCAGATGTTTATTTGGATGGGCTTGCTATTAATTGGTCAAGCGTGCGAAATGTAATGGACATGAATGCGGGTTATGGAGGGTAAGAGATAAGTAATTGCAAATAATCTCAGTTTTTATTTCTTGCATTCTTCCCTGCCTTGATTTGGTTTAACTTCTTTTAGTTTAGAGTTCTAATTAATTATAAATTTGCCTTATATCTTGTAGGGAGTTCTTTTGTGGTACATTTGGAAATTTTTATACGGCATGAACTTGTTGCTGTTTTTTTTCACAATTTTTTCACCAACGATATCTTTAGTTTAAGTAGTTAGACACAGTTACTTTTTGTAGTTCAGAAAAATTAGAGCTTACGTACCTCCC
>NW_019014673.1:897784-916020 GCF_000150535.2 Carica papaya
GAGTTCTTTTTGCTGCTTGGGAATCATGACCGGAACCCAATTGCAGATTACTTAGGCTTGTGGTTATTTCATTGTCTGACGTTTTGGCATTTTCTCAGGTGTGACTTGTTAGTAGTCATTGCGGAGATGGACCGCATACTGCGACCTGGTGGATATGTTCTGATCCAGGACACTATGGAAATGATGAAGAAACTGAGACCAATACTTGAATCGCTTAGGTGGTCAGTTAACTTCTATCAAGGCCAATTTCTAGTTGGTAAGAAAAGTTTTTGGCGTCCGCAGGCTACCTAAATCAAGTCATGAATAAGAGTTCAAGTCATGAATAAGAATCGTAGAGTAGTACCAGCCATTTGGGTCTGTAGTGGTGGTGCTTCCCCACCCTCTACTATATTGGGTTCGAGACCCACTCTTTACAAAAACATGAAATAGAGGTTACAAGCATTTTCTTCCCTTTGTAAACTTGCTCTGGACAAGATACTGTCAGTACATGTTTTGGGGTTTAAACAAAAGTAAATAACTAACTTAGCCTATTTCCTATTAAGATTTGTAAGCATCAGATATAAGTTTTGCCACTTTCTATGGTTGTTTAAATTTACAGTCAAGTATTGATATTGTCTAAGGTTACAACAATAACAAAAAAGATACTTTGTTGATCTGAATAGCTTTGAATTTGAGGTAAGATGAGATTTTCAACTCTGCTATTTAGGTTGTAATTTCTGAGCTTGTACTCGTTAAATTATAATTTAATTAGTCAATAGGAAATTAAACCGGTTTGCACTCAAATCAAAAGCACTACTAGAAATTTAATTTTAATTCGTGACAGGCAAGTATACCCTCAAACTAAGAACTCAAGATAAAATTATCTTGTTCAAGATTTAGCAATTTTTTACTTCAATCAACAATATAACTAATTCTAAGTTAGTTAGAAGACAGTGATTATCACTAAACTAAATCCCGAAAATCCAGCATTTTCCAGAGTGAGAACTTTGGTTGGTTTGGTTGAGAGTGGGATGATTTGGTCACATGGTTTTACCAAGCACCTTCGACTTTAGCAGAAACTGCCTAATCCATGAATCCAGACAAATTTGTGCTCCTTCACTGAAGCTTCATGGCCACGGCCTTTGCCTCCAACTCTAAGCATGTTATCCAGTGTGCTTTGTATGTTTCTTTGTTCCGCAGCACACCTTGTTTTTCCTTTCACCTTCACACTTCATTACACGACATAAACAGCAACACCCGAAATTGATCATTACAAGCTGCTTCTATCAATAATATCCAGCAAATATCTGCAAATACAGGACCCAATTATTCAGCCTGAATAATATCGCGTTGGGGTGGTATAGAATCCGGTAATAAAGGTAATTCGAGTTGAAAAGAGCAACTACATGATAAGCCTCCATTTTTTTCAAGAAATTATTCTTTGAAAAAAAGGTTCTACCTATTGTAGCATCTGCCAGTCCAACGCAAGTGCAGTGCTTGCTAAAGGATGGCTGTCTGCTTCAAAGGACTCAAGTGGCTTGGCATGGAAAAGTCTATCAGAGCCATTAAGTCTCAAAATGCAGATCCAAGTGCTCAGAATATATAACACTATTGAAACCTGTATATTAATCTCATGCACAGTAATTATCAAGTACCCAGAATATGTTAGTGCTCTTTAACAAAAAGGAAAAGGATATGAAGTACCATGAATGCAAATATTATTCGAACATTTTGAAACAAGAAATTTACATTCAACAACATGATTTATTTACAGTTGAAAAGATGGTGCAAACTGAAGTACACCACACCCGAACAAGAAATGGAGATTATCCGCGCAACAGAGAAATTTGTTGGCACAAGCAAAAACAGTGCAGATTAATTGTTAGCACCTAAATTAAATGGAAGAGGAACATAAAAAAGTTGAATTGTCTTCGATAAGTCTCCCATTTAAGGCTGCAACATCTCTATTGTAGCAAATGAACTCATCTCCATAACTGTAACTCTGGTTGGTTCTTGATTCACCTGATAGAACAGAGTGATCCCTAATCTCCATCCACCCAGAAGAAGACTGGCTGTTATGAACATTACACAAAACACCACCAACAAAATGTCTCTCATTCAATGCATGAGAAACATTGGTGATAAGCAAATATGTGTCTTCACCGCTAAAACCAGGTAGTGTCCGAGTAATTACATCTAAAGGGTATTTCCTCTTAGTATTCACACGAATAATTGAAGCACCCAATTCTGTTTTCAACCTCATATCCTTCTCTGACTTAACTCTCTGCTGTGCCACTTTATAAGTTCCATTATTGGTGAATTTCACCAAGCTGGTCATCTTAAACTCCTGTGAAACAGTGTGGGTGAAATTACCTGCACTAGAGAAAACCCACCCAGAAAACTTACTGCTTCTCTTTGCTTTAATCTGAAATAACCCATCAAGTAATTTAAATTGTTCGCGTCGCCTGATGCTAAGAGAAGGACTACTATATACCACAGAGTTTGCTACAACTTTAGGCCATACATGATCTAACCACAAATGCAAATTAGCATCAACAAGCCAAAATGAAATGCCACTTGTCACTCCAATCCCAATTTGGTGAGACTTACCATCCACAAGAAGCCCTAAAAATGGTGTCAAATCAAAATCATATGAAGGTAAATTAAATGCACCAATGGCCACAACAGGTTCCCAAAACAATGGATTGATTCCGCCTGTGAAAATAACTGGAAATGGCACCTCCGATCCTGCATAATTCCCATCAATTGTAAAATAAACCTCTCTGTAAGCTGAATTGCCACGCCCAGTAGTCAAATTATTCGTTGTAATATATGAGCTTGGTGGATTTGAATACCAAAACTCATCGTTTCCATGAAAAGACACATACAGTTCCAGCATAAGTCGACGAGTATTGCGCGGAATTCGAATATTCTTATAATGTATATCCGATTCACTATCAATTCTAAACCAAAAGCCCCTGTCCCCATTATCCGATACCGGTATTATCAAATCAGCCGGTGATTGGTACTCCTGTCCAAACAATCCCGACGAACCCCGCACCATAACACCATTATCATCACCTAGATTTATCTGAGAGTTTACGAAGCCTAATTTTGACGTTCGGTTTAAAATTAACGGGACACTAACGGACGTGTTAGTATAAAAGACGAGATTAACGTGGATATGGTAAACGCCGGTGTACTCTCTGTTGACGACGTTTTCTAACATCATGGAGACATTGAGTCCATTTTGAGATAACAGAGAGGAGTACCTTGTACCGTCCTTACGGACTTTCCAGAAGATTCCGCACGGAGTCGGCTCGGCCGTGCTGGTGCGGAGCAGCTCGACGCCGCCGAGCCACAAGCCAGAGATGCGGTCATACTGTTCCCCGCTCGACTCGGCATGAAATTCGAGCACCACGCGGGACCACGGGGAGGGGCAATCGGACGGGGGAGAGTAAGGCGTGGTGAACGGAGGGGAGTTGATGGTGTTGGCGAAGGAGTGGTGGATGATCGTCAGATTGCATGACGGCGTGTGGAAATCGGACGGCAGAGGATGCGTAAGCTCCAAATATTCTTGGGGTTTGAGTTCACAGGATTGGGAAGATTTGATAAAACGGTCCGTAGAGGGAGGAGGGAAAGGGGAGTAAGCTGCACTGGCGGTGAGAAAGAGAAAGATGAGAAACAGAAATGTTTCCATTTTTTCCGATTTTTGAATTTTCCGTCTTTTTTCTGTTTTAGTAACTTTTTTTTGTGTAGTTGTATTGAGACTCTGGTTACTTAAGGAGTCTTTATCGGGCAAAAGGAGGCTATGGTGGGCCATGATGGTGGGGCCATTAAGCATGGTAACAAAATTATTATATTTTTAAATATGTCTTAATACATACATAAATTTTTTTTGACAATAATAAAGTTAATTTAAAATATATATTATTTTTATGATACAATTTTAAGGATAAGAATGTTTTAATCGCATAGAAATTAAATAAAATCTAAGCAAAAAGGAATTTGGCCTTTATTGCTTTAAACTCTGTCTGACTCATTCAAAATTGTCAACAGGCGGGCCTGAGTTGGCCAGATTAAGAACCAAGGCAGCCCAATTCGCCACTCCGGTCCCATATGGCTATATCATTATATTATTACTTCAAAAAACGGTTATGTAACGAAAAGGAGTATATGCTTATTTGACATCCTGTAGCACAAAACCTACTTTTTCACCTGTAGACACGTGTCCCCCCAGAAATTCTCTTTACAGGCCAAGGCAACTGAATCCTGTTGTGAACCGCTGGTAACTCTATAACCCGCGCTTTTCCTCTGTCTTCAATGTTCTCTCGCACACAAATCTAACAATACCTTTCATTTTTTTCAAACGCGAAAATTTTAGAGTGAGATTTGAGCTTGTTATTTTAAACGCCATTAACAAACCTCTGAGCTCTCTCAACTCTCTGTTGCCTCTGTTTGTTTATCTACTGTATTATTTTTTAAAATTTTGTTCGAGGAAATATGTTCTACTCACACCAGCTACTAGCTCGCAAAGCTCCTCTCGGCCAGATATGGTGTGATTCTTTTTTCTTCTTTAGCTTATTCTGATCTTTTCTTATGGTTTTTCTTCTCATTGCGTGAAGGTCAGGCTAAAATTCATGTTAGTGAGAATATAAGAATGCTACATTCTGAAATGGCGTTGTTCTCTTAAGCATTTAACCTTTATTTGTTGGCTTCTCTCTCATTTTTCTTCTTTACTAAAGGCGGGCTGCGACTATGAATGCGAAGATAAACCGGAGGAAGCTAGACAAGCTTGATCTGATCAAAATCTGGTTAATGTTTTTCTTCGATTGATTTTTCTCCACTTTTTTCCCCTCGATATAGTTTATCTAATGAGCTTACTATATTTATTTTTCATTTTTTAAAATTATTTTGGTGATTTTTCTTTGACAGTGAAGAGATCTTGAATCCTTCAATTCCCATGGCTCTTAGGCTCTCAGGGATTCTTATGGGTGATAATTTCAGTTTTAACCTCTGTTTTCTGGATGTGATAGCTTCAGCCTTAATATATGTTTCTAATGTAAGTCATAACATAGACGCATATTTTCTCTGTCCTCAGGCGGCGTAGTTATTGTATACCAGAGAAAAGTGAAGTTACTCTATGGTAATTTTTTGAATCCGTATTCTCTATTTCTCAAATTTAAATTTGAGTTTCGAAGCAACTTAGAATAAGCATGATCTAATGACCTTTTTATCCCCTTATCACAGAGGATGCTACCCGTCTCATGGTAAATCAATCATATATCCTCTATTTCCTTTCTTACTTTTTCTCATCCTCTTCGATTAAGGTAAGCATGTTGATATATTCTTTTTCTTTCCTTCTCTAGTTTCAATTGGATCTTCTTTTTTACTTTCCGCAGATTGAAATAAACCATGCATGGAAAGTCAAAGCAGAAAGGGATCCTACCATTCTTCCTCAGGGAAGAACCCAAGCCAAGTGCGCATCTCCTCTTGTTTTTCTCCCCTCCAGTCTAACCATATTTTAATTTCGAAACACTGTGGCCGTACAATTCGTACTTAAGAAAAACTAAATGATTTTTCACGGAAGAATTTTTTAGCATTAGCTTTAATTTTGAGAAGAGCATATAACACTAATAATTCTTGAGTTGGTCTAAAGCATCTGTGATCTTTGTTTTACAACTGGGCAGATGAACTATGTTAATTTCTCTGCACCATCTGACAAAAGAGAAACAAAAAACAAAAAAAAAATGGTAGAATGGTAGTTAAAATAGAATTGGCTTTTGTGGGATCTTCATGTTTGCAGGAAAGAAGCAGTTACCCTCTCTGACGTCCGAGAGCTAGATGTTGGAGATGAACAGTCACTTGACTTCTCTAATGGAAACACCGTAATGAGGTTCCAAAGCATGGACTATATTGCGATGGTAGAGTTTGTTTACACATAACCCTTCCATTTTTTTTTTTTTATAAAGTAAACTAAACGTACTTAATTTTGGAATAGCATCCTCGAGCCTTCATGTTTATGCTGGATTAAGATTATTTATGTACACGTTAATTATAATGAGAAATAACGTGGAAGCTAAACGTTTCACACATCAGACATGGATGCCGATTGGCCAGGACATGGATCTAAACATTATACACATCACCCATCGATACCTCGTCGTCCTTGTAAGTCAGGATGAAAGTCTTAAAATTCCATGTGCCTCACTAATAAATGGTTTCTCCCCTGTATTAAAAAGAAAAACATATTTTAGAATTTTACCAGGGGGTGGGATAGAATAATGTGTTAAAGCTTAAGTTAGCTCGTCTACCTTGCGTTATTTGCCCTTGAACCCAAAAGAAAATATAATATGTGTAAAATGAGAATGAATAAGTTTATTTATTAGAAAATTAGACGAAATAAATATTTTGTAAATATATGCAATATTAATTTTATTTCTTTTTGGAATGGTTGTTATTAAAATAAGAATGAAAAATTTATTTATTTAAAAAATTAGATGAAGTGAAATATTATATAGGCATATACAATATTAGTTTTCTCTCATATTTAGCATAATTATTATTAAATATATGCGATTAATTATTTTATATCTTAAATAAAATTATGAATCCTTATTTAATATTAACTTTATTTAAAGGTTTTTATGATAAAAATTGAACTGCAATCTTCTTTTTATTTATGCATGGTTATATTATTTACTTTTATTTATGCATGGTTGTATTATTCAGGTTGTCTTCAAATTAAATATAACGTGAATAATTTTTAAAGTATTGATTTTGCTTTTATTTATGTATGAGTTGCATTATATTCGTTGCCTTCGAATTAAATATATTGCATGTATGTTTGTGTATATTTTACTTATTTTGTTTTCAAAAAGTTGAGTTAAGATATATTTATTCAATTTATATTCTATAAATAGCTATAGGATTATCTTAAGGAGATTGCTCATCACTTGTATTTCTAACGTCCTCCTAGACATTGTTCTCGCATTGTTTCGCTTGTTTCGGTATAGAATTGATTCCTTCAATAGTATCCATCATGATGGAGATTTTGTTGAGCTTTCCTACTTTTCTGGAAAGTTATGACCAGTAAGAGAATATTTCTTCTTCTGACATCTAATTTTTTTCTAGTTCAAAATATCATTGAACGTGAAAATTAGTGATGGAAAGAAATAAGGTTATGATATTGTTAGGGAAATTCTCTGCTATTCTTTACGTCAAGCTAATTTAATCAAAACCTTCATGTGCTTGCAGAGGTTAGACAGTGTGGATGAGTCTTATATATATAACAATATTGAAGAGGAAGATCCACACAGACAATCTCATCAAGGTCTTCTTTTAATTTTGTTACTCCACAGATTGAAGTTAACAAATTATATATTTCCTCTCGCTAATTTCTGCAACCCTCGTAGCTGATCTTGAGAAGATCACAATTTGGGATCGTGCTAATCTCTTTGAAACGAATATGGAGATGCACGATCACTTTGAAAGGTTAGTTCTCAATCATTTGATCTTGATTTTTCTCCCTCTTTTATTTTTAAGTTTTCATAATATAATAAGTTGTTGGCAATTAACATATATAAATAAACACAATTTCCACCCAAAAAAAAGTAACACGATTCTTTATCCTTGCAATATATCTCTAGAATTTGATAATTCTTTGTCTGTTTTCTGTGTTTTCTTGGATGATGGAGCAGATTTGAAGTTGAAGGGGATGACGAAATGCCGATAAACTTCACTTCAGTAGATCATTCATGTGAAATCCCAACTCAGAAGCCATCTTCACCGCCACAAGGTGCTCCTGAAAGAGGTCATGAAACATTATGTCTTAAGCACTCTGGAATCTTTGCAAGTAAATATATGTTATCACATCTGTTTACTGTATAGTTAAGAAGTATACTGAGTGTTAGCGATGAAAAACTCTCCTCATGCTCAAATCCTGTGTTTCAATACTCCAATTTTCGCTGTTATGTACTATAGCAGACATTAAATGTTTCAGATATTTAGTAAAAGCTTGATTACCTTATTTTTCTTACCGAAATACGTTAGGTTCATGACCGCGATCTACATGCACTTTAGCCTTGTACATATGGAATCAAAAATTTAATCTATATATGCATATATTTTATTTATCGGCTGGTGCTAGTGTACACGCATGCACGAAGTCCTTAAGTAAGCCAAGTACTTGGCATTTCCATGTATAATAACCTCTTTCAAAGCATGTAGTTCTATTTCTCACTATAATCTAGCTAGTATTTCTGTGAAGGGCATAGACACGGATTAAGGTTTTTGTTTATCGCACATACGAAACTTATATCAGTAAGTAGAACCAATTGTAAAAATTAGAAGCCTAAATACCTATACTAACTTATAGACTTACTGCAGCTGCTGAGTTTGAAGTTCGAGAACAAGAATACCAAGTTGAACAAGAAACTGAGGTATTTAATAACGTTCTCAAGAATTAAAGACCCTGATAAAAGTATAAGCACTTAAACAACAGAACTGACATGAATTTGGTTTCGTGCAGGACCAGAATAAGCAAGCACGAGTAAGAAAAAAGGCGAGAATGAAGACAGCATCTATCATGGATTACGAACAAACAATTATCCCTGGCCATGTTTACCAGTCTTGGCTTCAAAACACTTCGGATATTATCTTCAGAAGAGGAAATCAGAGAAGGGTAAGTAGAGAGTTTTTACACATTTGCTATCATGTTTTTAGGATTGTCCGGTGTGTGCATGTCATCTAATTCCAGATTTCAGTAGAAAAATGTGGATTTCATACGAACTTTGCTTGTGAAAGGTTTATAAACAATATTATTCGCCTTGGACTAATTAGAGAAGAACATATGGTGCAGGAGTATTCTTGGCTGTCCAACTTAAATACAAACTTAGATTGGTCTTCTTGGCTATCCATGATAGCAGGAAATAAACCAAAAAAGGGGAACTAACCCCAAATAGAAGTTGTAAACAATATTGGACAAAAACACATATAATCCTAGGAAAGTTTGACAAGAAAGAATCTCAAACTCCAACAAATATCATAAGTTAAATTAGTGGGAGCCGGCATGAGGTTCTTATGTTCTCTGTGTTGCAGAAACGCAGATTTTCTACTTCAACTGTGAAACTGAATAACCTGATGAAGCTGCCACCAGTGGCACAAACAGATTATTCTTTTAAAATGGGAAATGGAGATGTCCCTTACCCTGCACCTCTTTTGAATCTCTGGTTGCAACATACCAAGTCTCCTGGTTAGAGCTTACCCATTTTTTTGCGTTTGAAATTTTCTCACGGGATGAAAGTGTAATGTTTGTCATACTGTATGCAGAGAGGTCATTTCCTCCCCTACCCCCAGAACATTCACCACCAGTGAGAGGGCATTATCATGAGCAAGTGAGAGATGTAAGTTACTAAAACAAATCTTTAAGTTGGTTTCCATATATTTATCTCTAATTGAGAGTTTAAATGCCAAGCCGTTGGAGGACTTTCAGAGCAGAGCCGGGTCCCAATCCCTTGGTGCTCCAACAGAAAGGCAACGAGCAACAATTTTTGAGGCTGATATATCAAGAGAGGGCTTACCTGATGAGCTGATAGGCAATCTTAATAACAATTTTTCTGGAGCAACTGCCGTCAATTTTATGGACTTCGGTATCTTAATAGCCACTACCTTAGCTACTTTCACTTCTCTTCTAACAAGCCTTAAGAATTCTCAGTGAATAATAGATTAATGATCTTAATTTTTGCTCCATGTGCACTTGCAAGCCGATGATGTGAGCTCCATTCCAAGCTCAGCATCTGGACATCGTTTACCATCATATAATTTAGAAGTTAATTTAGGACAAATGTCAGGTAATAGTCTTCCCAAAATACTCCTGTGAGGTCTTAACCGTTTATCTGAGGATTGACGAATGATAATTTGAGGTTTTTCTGATTGATGCAAACTTACAGGGGATCAACTGAGATCCATCCTAAGTACAGCACCTGGACAAGATATGCCATCATACGGTTCAGAAATCAGTTCAGGAAGGTTGGTACACGATATCATTTCACCCAAGGAAGAACAAAAGTGTCTTCTGAGAAAATCCGCTTTGATGCTCTGATAATTTCTGTCTTGAAATTGGAAGACTAGAGTTATGCACCATAAAAGCTTAGTCGAAATATGTTATTGGATGTCCCACGTGTTAACAGATCCAACAGGAGAGGTCCTAATTCTTCATCTAGAAACAGTAGACATGGCCTTGAACCAGTAGCTGAAGAGTATCCTGACCCAAATTTCAAGTTGTCTTCATTGACAGAAAATGGCATGATACCTGATCAAGGTACAATGGCTTCGGAAACCTCTTTTTTGCTGTAGCAATCATAATCATTGTTCTTTTTATTCATTTAAGAAGATTTTGTCACTCACTTTTTTCCCACAGAACTATTGGTGGAAACTGGACCTACACAAACTCAGTATCCAAATATCAACCACTCTGATGACAAGCTAACTGATTGTATCCGAATGTATAACCTCGTTTTCAATATCTTCATCACTTTACTTAAGCATGCACAGGCATGCCATGTATATGTATAATATTTATGTATATGGTTAAAATTTACTGATTCTTGAACTCGGAACCCAATTTTACAGGCAGATGAAAGCTCATTTTGAGACACCAGGAACTGCTCAAGTGGAATCCCTGAACAAGCTTGCAGCTGGAATGAACAGAAAAGCAGCAGCTCAGCTCTTTTATCAGACTTGTGGTACCCATTTTTTATTTCTACGTCCAGTTTATTATATTGTTATCCTTTCATTGATATCTAATTAAAACCAGTAATTACAACCAGATAATAGACTATGAAAAATTACCAACATAAACTAACTTGTGAACAGTGCTTGCTACCCGAGATTACTTGACAGTTGAACAAAATGTACCTTACGGTGACATTTTCATCTCTAGAGGAGCAAAGATGTGACGGGACAGAGTCAGGTCACAATCTAAACTTTGAAAATTTTCTTCTGTTAGTTTTCTTGGTGTAATTTTGCAGCTAGCTTATGATTTTATGACTAAAAACTAAAAAATTCCAAGAACCTAAGTTTAAATCTAAAACCTGTTAGTTGCATAAGACTGGAATACTCTCTTTTATCAATGAAATATACGCCATTGTTTCTTGGACTTAGCATTTTCTCTTTTTCCTTTTTTTGAGGAGTACAAGTTCTCTTATCTCTGGTGGTAGCCGGGTCGCCTAATTATTCAATTATTTACTAATAAAAAAAGCGGGTTTACCATTTTCTCGCCAAAAAGAGAAGATTAATAATGACAAAGATTGTATTGGCTAGTGAACAACCAACCACCAATTATAATTATTTATACCACTAAAGGCTAAAACAAGAGAAGGGCTCAATTCATTTCCCTTCTTATCTCGGATGCCCTTTCATTTGGAAGGTCATTTCATACCTTGAAATTTTTTTAAGACTTATCCTACCCAATTTCTTGATTAATATTTAATCTCCCTTATCTCCAAGAAATATAAATTTAATCCCCTAGTTTATTACCAACCCACACATTGCTCCTCCACCTAAGCTCTCCGTCTCTCTGTCTCTCTCTCACTCTCAAGACTGTCTCCCCTCATGTTGTCAAACTGGTTAAAGTCACATACTCGTAGGAGGTCTGAACCCCCCACACCCAGGACACCGAACTCATCATCGCGCTTCTCTTTCTCTTCTTTCAAAGACATTCAAGCAGTCCTTGACGAAGACACCCAGCCTGAACCTGAATCTCCCAAACGGATCTCCATTTTCAACCGGGTTCGGTTATCCAGATCCTTCTTCCGAGCCTTTACCCGCCGCAGCAGCAATGCGGTCTCACCTTCTTCACCACAGCCGTCAATCACCCTCCCCAACGTCGATCCATGTCGTATCATCGTCTACTTCACCAGTCTCCGCGTTGTCCGCAGGACCTTCGAGGACTGCAGGACAGTCAGATCAATCCTCAGGGGGTTCTGCGTCCCGATCGACGAACGCGATTTGTCGATGGACGCTGACTTCCTGGACGAGTTGCAGGAGATCACTGGTTCTAAAGACTTGTCTCTTCCCCGAGTTTTCATTGGCGGGAGGTACATTGGTGGTGCGGAGGAGGTTAAGCAGCTGAACGAGAGTGGCGAACTCTCGATGTTGATTGGTCGGTTGACCTTCGTAGACCCCACCCCTGTGTGTGATCTCTGTGGAGGACTGAGATTCGTCGTATGTGAACAGTGCTGTGGGAGCCACAAGATCTACTCTCGCAGAGGGTTCGTCCGCTGCATGGCTTGCAATTTGAATGGTCTGATCAGATGCTCCTCTTGCTGTCCCCTGTCCCGCCGATCCATCTGATCGCGGCTCCTCCAGTGCTGATCTGTCGTAGTAGACAACAATAGGCCCCTAATATGGTTATTTCTGATTTTCTTTCTAATTTCAAGTAATTTTTTATTTTCTTCATAAACCACAGTTAAATGGGGACAAATCCCAAGAGCAGTTCTGACTTTTCAGTCTGATAAAAACGGATGGATTTGTCTACTTGTTGATAAATTCTTATTTAATTAGGAATGATATCTTCGATATATTAATATAAAAACATATTATCCTTGATTTTGTTTTTATGCTTCTTTACTATCCGTGTATACTTTATTTGATGAATGATTATCAATCACGTAATCGGGCTGATTTTTTTTTGTCATTATGGTATTTGCATTTATTCTAAATTTCAGTTGTTAAAAATAGAGAATGCCTGGTATTTTTCATTTTGGTCAACGATTCTCATAACCTAGCTTCTCTTTTCCTATTTTTCCCTTTTGAAAAATAAAATATAGGAAGAGAATCAAGTGAATAACTCAATTTCTTTTTTATTTTTGTTGAGATGTTTGTCATTGTGAATTAATGTAACTTTTAAATGAATCATTTCATATAAATTTTTATATATAATTAAATAAAAATTATAATATATTAAAATAATAATAAATTAATAAATAGTTACGTGTATCTGTAAAGTAACTCAGTTGAATATAATATACTTTATAAAAAAATTTCAATAAAATTTCAAGTTTTTCTATTAAAAAAAAGTAAATATATAATACTATTAATCTTATTTAATAACATTCTATATGTTTAATATATAAATATCGTTGACTGTTTTATTTTAGTCAAACTAGCTATATAACCATTATTTGAAAATAAATAAATCTATTATTTGATTTGGCTATCACTTTATTCATTTTTATTAGTCAAAATAATACTTATTTTATTGATCTGCCACCTTCTTAGAGCTTCTTCATATTAATCTGAAACTGCGTACAATATACTATAGATTAAACACATCCAAACAATAAATTTTAAGAGTCTTAAAGGTTTGTTGATTTACGTTTAGGTACAATTTTAATTTGAGATACATATAAAGCTATAACTATTTTAAATTTAACTTTCATTCGATATCCATACAATTAAAATTTTCAATTATATATATATTCACTAACATCTTGTTTATGGAGAATATGTTCATTTTCTCTAATCAATTTTTTTATGTTAATTAGATTTTAAACTAATGAAAACATTATATAATATGTTTAATTAAAAGATTTTAGTAAATGTCTTGGTTTATGAATAAAAAGACACTTATGGATTTTGTATTGTTTGTACACTCTCTTTCTTTGAGTTAAATATTAGACTGTGATTCAAGATTGAAAATGTTCTATAATATTTGGAGCTTATAAATATTTTTTAGCAACTAGACTTCTTTTTCATGTAAACTAAGTCAATAGACTATTTATTAAGCATGCCTCCATAAACTAAAACACTTAAAACTACATATATACTATAAGAATTGCCTATGCATGTACTTATGTTGATAACTTAATTATTACGAGTTATATACTTTAAAGTATCAAACATCTACATACTATATAAAAAGTGTATAAATAGACTATTTTCTAATAATTATTATTCAAATTATCATATATTTAGAATTTTTATATAAAATTACATGAATAATATGAGTAAGAAAATAAAACATATCAACTCCAAGAAACAAGTTTACTGGTAATCAAACATCAATAAATACGTCATGTTTATAATTTGTTTCGATTAATAAGTGTATTTAACAATCATTATTTTGAATTTATATTACATCTTTCACTAGATTTAATTCATCTTCTTTATTTTTCATGCAAATTATGTTAAGGAACTATTCGTCAAAGCATGTATGCATATATTGTTTAGGATTACATACCATAAAAATTGTCCATGCATGTATTTAAGCAAATAGGTTAATCATTTAAGTAATATATTTTAAAATATTACAATATTACACACTATAAATTTTATTAAATAAATCCAACATTTAGAATTTGATTCGATTAATAAAGATATTTATAACTGAATTATTATTTTGAGCTTATATTGTATCTTTCACTAGACGTACTCCTTTTATTTTTATTTTTCATATAATTAGGTTAAAAGTTGTCAGATCATTTAATGTTATATATCATAAAAAAATTATCTATCTATGTACTTATAAATAAGTGACTAAATCATTTTTTTTTATTTTTTTTATGTCAATTACGTTAAAAAATATCTATTTAAAGCTGTTTAAAATTATATACCATAAAAAATTTTATGCAAGTATTTATTAGATAAGTTAATCATTTAAATAGTATATTTTAAAATATCGTACATTATATACTATATAAGAAATATATAAATTGATAAGTTCTCTTATTACATAAAATAAGACGTATTAATTCGAAAAATTAACTGAGTGGTAATCAAACATTAATTTATAGGTACGGTCTATAATTCGGCATTTTTGGGCAAAAATATATGTATTTTTAGAATGAATATTTTAGTGTGAGACATAAATGACTTACATTTAATTAAACTTGGAGTAATATTTAATCTCATGCAAAAGTTGAGATGATGATATCGTAACCACTCATCTTAGCAGAAAAGTATTAATCAGCAGATACTAAACAATCTTTCATTATTTACTTGGTCGTATTCCTTACTTCAAAAAGAATCCAATCTCCAGCAAGTAAAAGAGAAAATACACACAAAAAAAGCATACACATATGTATGTATATTTGATAATCACACAACTATAAAAATTAAGCTAGTGGCTGACATTCTAATAACTAAATTCTAACAATTGTCTATATACATACATATATATATATATATATATCTCGCTACAAGTTTCTTGAATCTATTGATTCAATTGCTATTGATGAGAAACTAAAATCTGAAAACATTTATGGAAGACCAAAATCTTAGAAAGATGTAAGTCTTTTGGTGAAGATTAGTTACTAGAAGTCTTCCTGAGATGGCTAAAGACCTTGTTAAAAGCTATCAATCATGTCTACTTCAATACATTATATATTAACCATATTGTCTACTTCATTCTAATAAATAATTATATATTAGTTTCTATAATGTATTAGAACTCCAGAAATTGTGTTTGAATTTAGTTTATTTCTTAATGATTGTGAAATAAATTTTAAATAAAAACATCTTTGAATTTAAGGATGGTAATAGAACAAGCTCAAGATGAATTTTATCAAACCCAAACCCAACATTAGATTTCCATTTATGAAGAGCAAATTTGAACTCATTCTGATTTTGATTTTTTCTTTAAATTTTAGATCATATCGTATTTATAGATTATTTAACTTGAGTCCGTTATAATTATTTTATTATATTAACATAAATATAATTATATTTATATTTAAAAAATTAAAATTATTTATTAATACATATATATTCATTAATACAAGTATAACTATATTTATTTCTATAATATATTATATTTAATAATATAAAAATAAATTCATATTAATAAAAATTTAAATATATATATACATAATGAGTTAGATTAATACGAGTTCTTAAAGGTGAAATCCAAGCTCCAACCCACTCTTATCTTTTCATTTACTTGAATCCGATCCAACTTCATCATACACTTTAGCAAAGAAAAAAAGTAATTAAAATTGGGTTTAGTTGGATTCATACGAGTTCTTGAAGGTGAAATCCGAGTTCCAACCCACTATTCTCTTCTCATTTACTTGAATCCCGATTCAACTTCAACCTACACTTTAACAAAGAAAAAAAGTATCCAAAATTCTGTTTAGTTAGATTCATACGAGTTCTTGAAGGTGAAATCCAAGCTCTAACTCACTATTCTCTTGTCATTTACTTAAAACCAGTTCAACTTCAACATGCACTTTAACTATAAAAAAAAGTATTCAAAATTAGGTTTAGTTGGATTCATATGAGTTCTTGAAGGTGAAATCCGAGTTTCTGTAGAGACCCGAAACTTAAAGAGAAATAAATTCATAAATTTAATATGAAAGTGATTAATAGAGTTATAGTTTACATTTCTTATACAATAATTTTAAATGTCCAATAGTACTACGAGAATATTCATTTTAAAAAACAGACAAAAATTAAAAATATAAAATAAAAAGTGAATAACTAAACATCCTAGGACAACATTCGCTAGCACTTCAAGGGAGTCTGGATAATGAGCTACTCATAACTCTCTTACTGATCGGGATCTGGATCTTAGTACTCTTGATCTAAAATGGTTAATGAAATGGTGGGTTATATTAACCCAGTAAAAATATCACACTAATCACATATACAAAAAATTGAATATCGGTAAAAATCATAAAATAACTAATAGAACACTTAATTTGAGTAAATTCATTTAATATAAAGAAAACCATTTATTTCGTACTTAATGTAACGAATTTTTCAAAAATAACCTATGAAAACTTATATCCATGTCACTTTTCACTTTCACACATAAGATAATGAGAAACAATAATTTTCCTTTCTTACCTGTTTACTGATACTTTTGGGGGTCCATAGGTTGTCCCCCTTACTCATTAACCCAATATCCAATTTTAACAATTAACCGGCAATCCTTATACATTATCTAGTAATGGGTGTCAAATATTTCATCGTCTCGATACCCTGTTTGGTATGAGGGTGAACCATATCTCCCAAACCTTCCTAATAAGGAACTTCCTAGCTCCGTCCGACTGAGATAACAATCGCGGTAAGGTTTTCTATGCACCGGTTCCGTCCACCCTTTCCTTAAGTACCCAGTAAGTCGTTCACATAAAAATTCTCATAGTAAACACCCAATAAACTTATACCAATATCTTATATCATATTCACATATCAATCAAACTACATTCATACTGATAGTATATAAACAAAATAACTAGATGAGTTGATAAAACTAATGAACTATAAATTAAGAACATGTGCTACATGAAAATCAAGTAAGTAGAACAGTATAGAAAAATAGAGAAGAATCAAGATAATTGTGAATTAACGAATTCCGGTTCCACTAATGACCTGTAATTATTTTTAAAATTTTCTAATTTTTCATTAAAATACAAAATTATACATCGTTAAGTCTCAATTTATCGTAACGGAGAATAAAGTGAGGAATCTTTATCTGGATCGGTGTTTTGAGATGTCGAGCTGTTTACTACACCTCCTAATGGGTACTGATTTCCCTGAATTTTTTCTGTAAAATTCAAAACACTCGTCACACACCTAAAAATACCTCAAAAATCTAAAATCAGTGTTTAAAACTAATTCTGACCAATTTTGGGGTTTTAGCACAATGGCACCACCAGATACGGCACTGGCTTCGCCACCCAGAGCGGTGGTTCACCTCGACATGGTCGGTTTTAGCCGTATCCCTGCAGAAAAACACGTTAAGGGCCTCAGTTGGCCGAAAAATCACAAAAAATCGAACCTATTGGCAGGAGGACCTCCGAGTGTGGCGAGTCTGTCGGTCCTCTTTCTTGGCTGAGGTTCTTTCTTCGACTACCCAACACAAAAAAGGACAGTGAATACAATAATCAAAAAATTACGTAAAACGGGAATCAGGAAGGGGTTCATTGGAGAAATTTTAGAGTTTTAGCTGCAACGACTCTACCGGACTTTGCCCGCAGTTTCCAGCTCACTGTCATTTCTCTTACCATAATTTGGTCACAGAGGTACTCGAAATCAAATTTTGAGCGGGTATGGAGAATTTTTACTTTTTTTAGCGGTCGACGGTGGCTCCGGGGTGGCGGCGTTAAGTGGTAGGCCTCTTTTTTCGGTATTTGATTTTTATTCTCTGGTGGGAGCTGGCAGCTAAGATTAAGGTTCTCGTATGATGCGAAGTATTTATAACTATCCCGCGTTGATCTGGACCATCCATCGCGATCGATCTCATCTGTCCGATC